>SWEM01000375.1:0-30375 GCA_019593585.1 Nitzschia palea | reverse complement strand
ATGATGGACACCTACGACATACGACTCAGAAGGAACGAGAAAGAGCCTCCAACGTTGTTAATGCTTATTGAATTGTCATTAGGAGTTCCATCTCACGTTTGCTGGAAAGTGCAAAGGGTCTTGTTTCGTTTATTCTTTCACATATTTTATCAAAAATCCCTGTGAGACCACCAGCTGTCCTCATATAACACGCACACAGCTTGCCTGCGTCCCCATCCTTGATGCGATTGAACATATTCGACAATGGCGATAGAACAAACCTTTGCACCTCCAGTGCCCGATCTGGAGTATCGATTATCCAGTTATGACGACAATAGACCTTTTAGCAGCACGAGTGAGCGTTCGTTGCGGGAAAAGTTGGGATTGGGAGAGCTGGGGTTGGCTTTGTTTGTGCCCATTGATGACGACATGTTCCCGATTAAAACTCTCGAACAACGCGAACTCAGTGTCGCTGAGAACGAGGATTGCTATTCTGACTGTGAATCATCCCCTCGAGATGAACTCTTTGAGGAATTACAGTTGGACGACGACCTACCCCCTGACGAGAAGAAATCTGCCGAGTACTCTGCTGCCGACACTTATGAGTTTGATGCGTCACCCATGGCAATCATTGAACCACCCGACGATCCTTCCGAGCTGGTATTTGCTCCACGAATCATTTCGGAAAAGGAATTACAACAAATTATGAAAGAGGCGTTACCAAACAACTTGCAAATATTTACCACATGGAAACGCTTATTCTCCATCAACTTGCATGGGGATAGCATCGCTACCATGCTGGATCGTTGCAAATCATTTCGCTACACGCTGTTGGTCGTCAAGACAGCAGATGGACATGTTTTAGGTGGCTTTGCCTCGGAACCGTGGGGAGCACGAGCCAACATTACCAATCGCACGTATTATGGAAACGGTGCATCCTTTTTATTTTCCAACTTTCCTGACCAACCCGATGGAAGACTTTTGTTTTATAAATGGGTGGGTGCCAATGATTATTGTCAAATCTGCGATGATTATACCGGACGTATAGCTCTGGGAGGTGGTGGAAACTTTGGATTGATCATTGACAACAACTTTCTCAAGGGTTCCACCGGACCCAGTGCTACATTTGATAATCCTTCTTTGGTCCCTGGATTTGATGGAAGCTTTGATATTGTCGAATTTGAAGTATATGGCATCGTTCCACTCATGGATACGATTCACTTTCGAGATCAATAATACCAACAGCAGCAGCAGCAACAACAACAACCACCACATCCAAAAGGGGACTACATCAAAGGGGATTCCAGCATGCATATGACCAACGATAGACTAATCACAAAAGCAACATAGAGACTCTAGATTTCCTACTGCGACTTTTCTATTTTTTTTATTCCATTTTGGCGTGTTGCCGCTGTATAGATCCCGCATAGAAAAAGAATGCTGCCAAAAAGAGGGAAAGTCCAGCGTTGGCCATCCAAGGTATCAGGTCCAAAATCCAATACGATACATCCCGAAGAAGCCAGTGGATTCCCCTCCACATGGTGCTCTTGTTATTTCTCTCTTCACTGGCTGATTCGTAATAATGTAAAAAGAATAACCACGCCAAGGGATATAACAATAGAAGTATACCCACCGTCAACAATATCAAGGTCAATGGGAACAAAGGTCCACGGATGGGGTCCTTCAATTTGATAGTAACTTTTGTTCCCATGATGGCAGATATTCCGGTAGGGCGTGAAGTTGCTTTCTTCGATTGGTCAGAGGTAAGTCAAGAAATACCTGTTACAGAGTCCTCACATCAACGCCAACCCTATTTCAGTTACAATAATGGCATGCCGGCACAAGAATCAGACGGGGTTTGACTGAAAGCACTCGGATGAGTCGAAGGTTAAAGTCGTCTTTCCGTCATCGGATTGCCGTCAAAAAATGATCTCCATCCAAAACCCCACACATACCGGTAGTTAACTTGTTTTCAGATTTCAATGTTTTTACTTTGTCTGCCGAGTGACTTGTTCCTTCCATTTCAACACCAACCAACCCAGATCCTAAGCACGTGATATGCCTACAAGTGCCAACCATGGAAAGGCCTATTGTACCGAGATTACTCCACCATGGAGCGGCAGCAACATCTTCCTCCAAAGCCGTCATCTGTATTCCCTCTGACGAATCAACGGAAATTGTCTATGCCTCTCATGCCATGCTCAATGTGGCACATCGTGTCAACGCCCAAGTCGGTACAAAGCAAGAACCCGTCTGGAAAGTCCATCAAACGCTTCGAACCAACAGTCAAGGATCGGCCACGGCCAATACAACGGTTTCAACCTTTACTGCCAAGCGTGTGATTTCTTGCATTTCCCTGATGAAAACTACCAAGGCACAGATGACTACTACCGACACAACAACAACAACCACTACCTTACTGTGTGGATTTACAGATGGGACAGTGTCCACATGGCAACGCAACAGCAATAATAATAAGGACGAGAGACATTGGACAGAATCGATTCTAGTTCAAGCCGATGACAAGGAGTATTGGGATGGAAGATCTATTACGGATATTGGTGGAATCCAAGAAATTGATCATGGATATTGTATTGTAACATGTTCATCGGGTGGTGCCTACCAATATCGTTCCACGGGACCGGCGGGCGCCGTGACCAAAAGTCAACTCATCACTACCCCTGCCAATGCGGTTCGATTCCATAATCTGACATCCAAGGAACATGCCACACTATTGTTGATTGGAACAGCGGCACCAAGACACAACAAAATCCATGTCTTTGTTCTCTATGGAGATGCAGCCTCATCATCATCATTATCGACTGGGATTCCTTCGACGCACTTCTGCGGTGCGTTGATTGGACATGAAGATTGGATTACCTGCTTTGATTGGCGATCCATGGGTATGGTCGACCATTTAGCGAGTGGAAGTCAAGATGCTCGGATTCGACTATGGAAGTTTACCACCACCACCATTAGCAGCAATGCTCCTTCCTTGTACGATACTACTACTCCAGAACTTGTCGAGGATACAGCCAGTGATGATGACGTGAATAATAGTGATGATGAAGATGATGATGACGATGATCAAGACGAAATGGAGGAGGGGGAATCCCGATTGGAAATTTTGGTGCCTGGAAAATCGACCACGTCCGTGACCTTCGAGGCACTATTGATTGGACACGAGGAAAGGGTCACGGCTGTCACTTGGCATCCCAATCCTCAACCCGTCTATGGGGAAGATCTCATTTTGATTTCGAGCAGTATGGATCGCAGTATCTTTATTTGGGCCGAAGTTGCGGGTATTTGGGCTCCCATCTCTCGCGTGGGGAGCGCCGGAGGTATTTTGGGTGGTTCTGTCGGAAGCAGTCTCTTGGGATTTTTGAATATCCTATTGGAACCCAACCATGGCACTTGGATGATGGGACATGGGTATGGTGGCGCCTTGCACTTTTTTTCTTGTGAAACTAACAACCCTACTTCCGACGACAACGACGACTTGACAACCAGTGACATGACGGTAGAAGACCGCGCGGCACTCTCTCCCTGGAAGGCACAACCCTGTCTCACTGGTCACTTTGAGGCTGTCACGGACCTTTGTTGGGAAAGCAATGCTGGAGAATATTTGATTACCGTAGGCAACGACCAAACCTGTCGTGCTTGGGCATATCTATCACTAGGCGATGACGAGAAACAACAACAACAACCAGGCGATCAAGTCTGGGTAGAACTGGCAAGGCCACAAGTTCATGGTTACAATCTTTCCGCCATTACATCCTTGTCCACCCCCGATCACAGGCATTGCTTGGTGAGTGGGGCCGATGAAAAGGAATTACGTGTTTTTGATGCAACCAGAACATTTGATCGAATGTTACGACAAGTTGGCGATCCGGTGCAACCCGAGGATAACACTCCCCGGGTCGACTTGGCGTATATCCCGTCACTTGGACTCAGCAATAAAGCCACAGCTGCGGAAGCAGCCGAACAAGATACTGGTGATGTATCCGAATCTACTACACAATTGCCACTAGAACGTGATTTGGGGGCCGTGTCACTATGGCCCGAGGTTCGGAAACTATATGGCCACAATACAGAATTGACGCGACTCACATCCACAACCACGGCTCAGTCAGGGATCCGATCCGAAGGAGATATGCCGCAAAGTAATGCGTTGGTCGCCTCCTCGGCCAAGGCAAGAGATGTAGAGGCTGCCTGTATTCGACTTTGGAATGTGTCGGAAAATCGATGTGTACAAGTTCTAGAAGGAGGGCATCGCTCGACTGTCACTGCCTTGGCATTTTCACCAGATACACGATTCCTGATTTCTTCGGGAAAGGATCGCAGACTTTGTGTATGGGAACGAAAGAAACAAGGATTAAACGTTTGGGGACCATTTTCGTTATCTGGTGCCATTGATTCTGCCCATAAACGTATAGTGTGGGGGGCCCATGTTTGCCCCTTTGACCCGGCAGTGTTTGCAACATGTTCTAGAGATGGAACAATCAAACTTTGGAAATTGTCGACCCAGAACGAGTCAACAACGATTTTGGAGGAATCTCTGGTGTTTAGTCCAGCAAGTTTGGCTAGCAACGGCAAACCAGAATCGGTCACCAGTATTGCTTTTGCTCCCAAGTCAATTTCTGAAAGTGTGGCTATGCTTGCCATAGGATTGGAGAACGGAATGATTGAACTTTGGCAAGTTCCCATGAGGGGACAGCCTGATATATTGAAACTTGCCTGTGCATTCCCACCCGAACTTTGCCACATAGCTTCTATCACAAAGTTGGCTTGGCGACCACTGGGGCCTATGGCTACGGCTGCAAATGTCCAAGACGAGAAAAATTTAGTTCTGGCAAGTTCGTCGATGGATCATGGCTGTCGCATCTTTAACATCGAAATCTAAACATTTTACAACTACTACTTTAAAGTCTGGCTCCATGCAGTCAAATTTTTCGGTATTATTTTCTCCAGTCAGCATATAGCCCATTGAACAATCCGGAAAAACCTTGGTTCGTCCGGGAAACTGTGAAACGTCAAAATGACTTGGCGACGGGCGACAATGAGAATTTACCGCGGAACGGAACGTTCAATAAAATGGTTCCAAAAGCAATGTAATGACAGAACTATTCAATCCAAAATAGATCATGATGCAACAATATATCGTATTCATACGGATGCTGTGGATAATTCTGCACTTTTCTTTGACCAATGGTTATGCGGACCGATCTTTAGAGCAGCAGCAAAGTAACGGCAACGTCGCTGGGCCCAATGTGTTTGTTGCACTGTCGTTCCAAGACATCTTCGTTGACGACTGCGAGTCACACCTGCTTTCGACCAATAACCTACAGGATGGCGTGATCTCGCAGGCGGAGTATGGAGATTTTCTGGAATTTGTTTGTGTGGAACAGGGAGGATGCGATGACGGGTTTTCTTACGACACTGTCAACCACAAGCTCAAGTCGCTTTTTCTAAATGTTGCTTGTCCGGAAAGTGCAGAATATAATCAGACATCTTGCCTTCAAGAATACGAAGAATTGGGATCAGAGTATGGCATTCTCGCAGACTGGGATAGCCTTGCAGACATATCCAATCGTATCCTGTGGCTATGTATGTCATCTTTTCAAATCATTCGCCAAGAAGGACTCTTTGACGACCGATCATCGTTCAACGTCACTAAGGATGCAAGTCACAGCCAAGCACCAACTGAAGGAATCCCATCTATAGAACCAACAGCTTCTCCTACACTTGTACGCACCACATTGTCGCCAACAACCCAAGTTACTAATACGACACAATCTCCCGACGGAGTTGTTCCGTCGTCCAACAACAACGACCCGTCTCACGGTCAGCTCGGTCTCGGGGCAACGATAATGCTGATATGCGTGGGTGTTGTGATTCTGTTTTGTCTGGCGGCAGTCATTGCAGGAAGATCTAAACATCCCAATTACGACATCAATCAGCCCCCTCTCCTGACGCGTTCCAAGGATATCAGTTTACGATGGGATCCAAGCGCAACAGAAGACGAAAGTTAGACCACAAGACGACCACCACCTATTCAATACTACTATGCGTCGTGCGAAAGCACAATCATTTGCTTGTGCTTTGATGCGAATCCATCATCGGTCATCGGCCGTTGTTCACTACCGCAGACCCATCGACCCTCACGGGCTTGAAGCTTTTTTCATCTAGAGAGCCATCCAAGGGGCTATCCCTTTTGATTGTAGCCCTGGGAATGTTGTGCGACATCTGTCTCCACAGATGTCCCGAAGCTTCATGTTGTTCGTCGCGGGTACAGTACTAGTACTCTCAACTCTCAAGGTTGTACACGATGCTTACTTTTATCACGGCGATGGTAGTGGCACGGATTGGTCGACAGGTAGTTGAAAAAAACCCAATGGTGTCCAGAAACTTAGAGGGGAAATCCGATGAAAACACAATAGGCAAAATACCAAGGGTATAACAAGAAAAAAAAGGTTTTCTTGTTCATCCTTCTTCACTAGTATCGGTAGTACTATCTGTACTTGAATCAAACGATGATGATAATGATGATTGTTGTTGTGGTTCACACTTTGGAATCTTGTGTTGACAAAACAATCGTTCTTGCCAGGCAATCAATGGAAGTTCGCCCGTTGTCAAACATTGAATCTCGGGCATGCCGTCACAAATGTGCGTTTGAAGTTTGATAAAACCAGATTTGGCAGTATGTTCTGTCGTAGTAATTAATTTTCGTGATTCTTGTACCATTCGTTGAATAATCCATTGCAGTGAATTGGGCGGGATATCCTCACAGGCGCTGTCTTCGTCGTCGCCTTCTTGTTCGTGATGACGAGGTTTCAACCGACAGGATCGCCCCAAATGATAGTCTCCACGTTGAGGTAAAAAGGCACAATGACAATAGGGTTCACATCGTACACTTCGCCAATCCCATCGACATTCGACATCCGTCGGTGGAATCACCTTTTGGGTTAGATATTGTTTGGCAGATTCTCCAAAAATGTCCAGTAACGTCCGATCATCCTCGTCCTCTTGTCGCGGAGAAAATTCTTGCTGCTGCGAATGAATACACCGTAGTGTCGAAAACACCAAACAAAGAAGGAATAGGATAAAGTTGTAATGTAATCTCAAACCAAGCATCTTATTCCTTTGCACATCAATATCGTGAAACAAGTGTCTCAAAGAAATCACAGTTGTATCTGATTTAGCAGTGACGATGACAAACCACAAGCAAATCGGGCCTTGTCGAGGTTGACTGCTTGACGTCATATTCGGGACCAAGAGACGATGACGAGTCTTGTTGACGTCGCTTTCGCCTGTCCTTTTCTGCGGGTTAAGGAATTCCGGGATTTGATTGGTTTGTTCCGATGTTCTGGCACCTGTTTGGCAGAACCTGCCAGACATGTGCCTCATTTATGTATTCGTTTTCACGGTGTGATGGCCGGGTTTGTCGCCAATGGAAAATTTCTTTTCTTTCTGCCCTTTTGGAACAACAACTACCGGTATCTTGTAGTAGTGTCAAGAACAAAACACTTGACCCATCGTTTTCTCATTTCCAATCCTTAGGTACGTAGAATACAAAGAAAGAATCTTGACCTTGGGTAGTATCATCCGGCTGGATGTCGACACCACATTTTCGAAAGTGATAATCATGGTCCAAAGAATTAAGATACTTTTGGAACCTCTGTCAATGGCAATGCGCTGGAATTCGTCGTTGGTTGTGTTCTCATTTAACACGACATGACCAATCTCACGATTCTTGGCTCGTTATTTTCCCGTGAAAACAATATATTGGAATCAACCATAGTTCCGCAGTCTCATCGCTTTGGACTGACCATGTCCTTGGCGGTTGCCCACCACAAAAAGATGACTTTATTCGCCATGTCCATGTCACTTCGATGGATGACATGGATTCTACTGGCTACAAGCAATCCACTTGGCCTGGCATATTCTCCACACGTCAATCATCGTTCTATTGCTGGTCTATGGAAGTTGACACAAACTAAGAAACAACCAGCTAGAATTTCCTATCCGATGAAAGAATTCACCGTCTTTCCCAAAGACAAGGACCGACAGAGACCCATCACCATGGAGGAAGTGGTGGAGCATGAAATTCTATTGATGCTCAAGGAAGACGGATCCTTTCAACAATATGCAGATGATGATGAAAAGGAGGTACGAATCCCAGACAAGCTTAAATATCACAAGGCAGACGATGCTGTGTTGCAGCGATTTCTTGGAAAGATTCAAGGAAAATGGGATTTGGTAGATGGAAAATTGATTTTGGCAGCCGATCGGCCCGTGAGTGAGGCCGAAGATACTCTACTGGTCGGTGAAGTGGTTGCCACGTCCGAAGTTTCGCTATCGGATAACCCAATGCTCCCGATAGAAAGCAATGACGACGCCAACAATGACAATCGAAACAACAACAATGACAGCAATACCATGGCGAGTGGATTGTTCGATACACACTTGTCCATACCCAAGGGAGAGGTCAATGTGGGCAAGTTCATGTACCCTCGGCATCATCCATCCTTTTTTGAACAACCCATGTGGCGACCAACTCGCAAGGGCAAGTTTGCACTCAAACAAGTTTTGGGGTTACTCAATACACAAAATGTCAAGAAAGAAGATGAATTGATCGAGAAATTCCGGGCAAAAGACTTTTACGGCAGGCGATTTTTATTAACTTCTTATCCGTTGGGGAATCGCCTTCCCAAAGGGAACGTTCGGTGGTCGATCAAGTACAACAAATTCGTTGGTACGTACAACCACCAATTGTGGTGGTGATTGGAGGACTTTCGTATGTTTTCTTCCCTCTATTTTTGCCAAGACTCGCTCATGACTACATCGCCCCTGTCTTTGGTTGCATATGATCTCTCGCTCTCACACACACAAACAATCGACAGAGGATGCACCATCAAAAAAAGCCAAGAAGCAAGCAGAAGAAGAGGAGAATCGTCCAGTAAATATTCGAGTCATGGAAGTCATGTTCTTTGCCAACAATACCTTTGCAACGGTAGGTGGCTTGGGGGAGGCTACAGTCCTTCGTGGAAAATATCACATTATCGGCCATGATAGGGATCAATTGTGGATGCAAGTGTGGAGATTTGGCTTTGGTCGATCCGTATCAGGGTCAGTATATAGGTGAGTACGATGCAAATGATGCAAGTCGATTCATGATGGTTGGAGTTCTTGTCAAAATTTCTCACTTGAAAATGTACAGCGAAGGTAAAGGTTTGACCAAAGAAGACGAAAAGTGCTATTGGGGCAAGATTTCGTACATGGACGACCAAAATAATGGTGCCAAGACGTCTTCCAATGAGAAAAACTCATTTGCCACAAACGAAAGCAGTGACGTATCAACTCCGGACGAGGATAACGAGACGCCCCGTTTGTCTGTCGAAGGCTCTGTCATTTTTGGGTATGGTTTGGAACCACTACCAGTGGCTCGTTTTGTCATGACAGAAACAACGGCAGCAGGAGACGACATGGATGAGGATGACGACGAAGATAATGACAACGATGATGATATGGATGAACCAAAGGACGAATTCTCGGATTGGTCGAATGCATTTCAATGAGCTCAATACGCCCTTCTGACCAATTTTCTCATACTGTAACAAAAACTTGTATATCTACATTACTTTTTCATTACTAGAAGCATGCAGACACGATGTTAATCGTCTTTGCTGTCATCAACGGTTTCGGGCTTTGTTGTTTCATCGGAGGATGACGCCTGCTCCTCGATTGCCTTCATATCAGATTTCTTGTCCTTTCCAGGATTGTTCCCGTACGTTCGCTTGGCAAAGGTTTCGTGTGATTCGGTGGAAATGGGTACCACCCATGGTTCTGGTCTGGCTTTCTTGGGTGCAGTAATCACTAGAACTCCATCGGATAGATTGGCATGAATCTTGGACAAATCTGTATCATCCTCCACCTGAACAGAGTAATTAAAACGATTTCGTTTCGATGTTTCCCCATCTCTAGAAAGCATGCGACGGAATCCTGAAATGTTCAAAACGCCTTGGTCCACATGGATTTGAAGGTCACTGACCTTGACACCTGGAAGGTCGAGGCTTACTCGAAAGTCCTTGTTCATATCTTCTTGATTCGTTTTGACCGACTTCTCCTTATTGAAAGCAGACTCATAATCCACGAGGGCCGTGGACATGACATCCAGAGGATTGAGGATCAATGGGCGAGCGTAGGTGAACATGGGCATCTTTGGTATTTCGTATGAATTCAGAGTTAGTTGTTGCGTTTTGCAAATTGTGAGCCTTTTTGTGATTGTAAAGAAAAGGCCATCGGAAAATGCTAAATTCTGAGAAATTCTCTTCGAATGCCACCGATTTTCTTCGAAATTTATTTGAATCGTGGATCGGACTCATGTAAATTCCAGTCAAATTGGTCGAATCATTGGTTTGTCAAGTTGCCAGAGAAGAGTTACTAAAAAACGGAAAGGAGTAGATTGCCAACACAATTCGAACCTTCGATGTCGTTTTCGAAATAGTCAAATCCAATCTTTTGATATTCATTTCTCTTGTTGGAGTTGATTAATATTGGTGTCACAATTCCCTCGTTGGTCGTCGCACTACCCACATGACCACCAATTCGGAGTGATCGTCCATGGGCGCCTTCCAACACCATGCCTATTTGTAATGTCGGTAATTTTTCTTTGCTCTTCCAAAACCACTTTTTGGTAGAAGTAGAAGTAGTAGTTGAAGTAGTACTACTTTGAAGAAAATCTTTCAACGCTTGATTCAATGCCCCCTCTCCTATCAATTGTCGAAGATTATACTTTCCCTTGGATTGCATGCGAATAATATTGGACATGGAGTGTTGGATCGTATAATATATCAACGGATGCCTTGGTGATACAGCCATGACCAGTGTGCTCAGAGTTTCGGAACCATTATTCTCCAAAAGAAAATATCCATCGTCATCGTTGGATATGGTGCTGGCATTAAAGAGCGTGGGATAGGTATTCAGGTCCGCAACGATACCTCCATAGCTCCATAGAACAAGATATTTCCACAATCCAAATAACAAGGGTGGTGTCAAACAAGAAGCTGTCAATAGCAATTTCAATTGTGGAAATTCTGGATACTTCAAGTGGACCAATCGTTCAACTGAGTTCATGTCATGAAAGTAATAGGAAAATCTTCGAAAGGCCCATTTTACCGTGGCTCGATCCAAATTTCGAGTTAGACATCGGGTTGTCGCGGTTTGATGAACAATATTGGGAATCTTTCTATAATCGAGACCATATAATTGTGGATTGTGCGCCGACATCATTCGTCGTTGTCCATTCGGGCATGGGAAGGAAGGTGTATAGGTCAAATTGGCGAGATCAACCACTGGAGTGATTTGTTCATTCATGGTTCCCTCAAACTCCCACGGATCAAGTCCCATTTGATCGTAATATACATCTCTCACATCGTCTAAACTTATAATAAAGCCAAGATATCTTTCAAAAGCGAGTATGGCCAGTGGGACCAAGAATACCAGGCGGATAACACCATGGTCGGAGAACCTTCACTCGTCGATATCGAACCTGTCCTGGAACTCGTTTCTGTTTGGGACGCCGTTTGGTAGGTATGCGTACGAAAGGTTTCCGTTTTTTGGGTGGTGCCTTTTTCATGTCAGCGACGTCCTCATTGTCAAAATGTCACCCGAGTGGATTGTGTACAAGTACTCGTGCTGCAAGTTTTCCATAAAGTGCTGCTTTTAGAATCGAGTGAATCTAATTTTAAATGAGACACGGAAGTTCTTGAGTTGTTGGCTGTGCCGGTAGCTATAGAATCTTTTGGCCACATTGCTAGTACCGTAAAAGAGTGTTCATCGTCATGTTACAAAGACCACTACTATTGACTGTGGTCAAGAATTCAAAAGTCACGATTCTTTATTGTGCAGGAATGGCGGCCATGACACTGGATAGTATGGAATCGTAGCATGTTTGTCCAGACTTTCTAGCATTGGGCCCCGTGAAAGTTGAAAAATGCTTCATGCCCATGCGTTTGTAATCTCGTGTCCTAGTAATGGCATCAATGGCCATGCGTTGAACATATTCATTTTCATTTTCTCCACGTCCTACCACGGTAATGGAACGATTCTGCGTTCCCACATATTTCCCACTCTTGACTGGTTTATATCCAGTTCCAATGGGATCCACCAGTACATTGACATCCCGACGAAAGGTAACAAAAGCAGAATGGAGGGCATGAGGTCCCGATCGTACAGCGGCACCAGCTTTGAGAGTATCGTCCGCTTCCATTAAATTTTGCAGAGTACTCTGAATAGCATAGTACATCAATGGATGTTTGGGAGAGAGTGCCATGAACCACTGACTAAGAATGTGATATTGTTCCACCACAAAGAATCCATCATCATCGTCTTGAATGGTCGTGGCATTGAATTTGGCAGGAGCTGTATCGAAATCGGCATACACCCCACCATAGACCCAGAGTACCAAGTACCGCCACAAGTCTGCCTTGATGGTTGGATTCTTGACACAATGTTGTAGAACAAGTTTCAAATGAGGAAACTCGGGATAATCGATACGAAAAAACAATCGATGAATGGCCTCATCGTCATGAAAATAGTAGGAATGATCGGGTAATTGTTGTTTCCATTGATTAATGATTTTGGCAAAGGCTGGCGTGACACATCTGGATTTGGCCGTTTGGTGTAGTATTTTCGGTATTCGTCGCTGGGTCGTCGTCCCATGATCCTGTGGCGACGGTTGTGATTCCACAACAATCATTTCATTTGTGACACTGTCCATGTTGGAAGAACACATGGACTTCCAGTTTCGAGAGGATCTGGTCAACGTTTCCAAAGGAATGGTAGTAACGCCAAGATTGGTAGGAAGCTTGGCAGTTTTAGTCACCGCTTGACCTTGGACGTCCAAATATCCCGACAAGTTGCCAAATTCCAGTGGAATATACAGTCTTTCTAAAAACAACGTGATGAGCGGGGAGAAGTAAATCACCCGCAAAACCTTTTGCTTTCTTGTCAAGGGGGCATTTCTCTCACCCTTTTGAAAGATTCTGGGTGCCATGCTGCTGGAACCACTACATGGAAACGCAAGATATTGTTATTCTTATGGTAAAATCAGCATATCACAAACTTCAATAAGGATAATGTTCCAAATCGCTTTGTGAGATCTACTTTTACTCAAACTTCATATATGCTGTCGATTTGTGGCAGTTGCCGGAGAAGGAATCGTTCGATTAAGTTCTGTCCCGGCGCAACTTTCATTCACGGACTGAAACGATCCTGTCACTCTATTGTGATGCATCCATGTTACGTGGTAGCTACCAGTAGTTTTGATCTACTAAACGGGCACTGTGACAACTAACTGTAAGTGGAAATCTATTTCTCATTGCAAGCATCAAGACTACAACCTTATGCATTGATTTTAGAATCGAGAGACCCTTGCTCATTCCATAGCTTGTGATTCTCTGAAACATGCGACCTTGAATCCAACGTGTAAGAAAGTTGCAGGATCATTTTATCAACACAATGTCACTTGGTTTGAGTTTCCCAAAACGACTGTGCCAACTAATTGCCCACTCAAGGGAAGTTCATCCAAATGTTACTGAAGTACCATGGGGCACGTGATTGTAGTGGCTGCCCAATTCAGAAGGTAGGAGATTTGCGGTCATCATGAGCAGAGATTGCCAATACTGCAAAAAGTGGAGACTTTTGTTGCCCCTTGCCTGTGGAAACAAATTCACTATCTGCTGGCGTTGGCCAGCGAGGGCATCAGAAAAGGTTTCCATGAGTCGAAACAACAAAATCAACCACGCGCTGGTCTCCAAAGACACTGTTGCCACTTTCTTCCTCAACATCAGATCACAATCAACATTTCTCAATCTTGTCCTAAAGTTGGGTTTCCGTTTCCCCAACGTCGATCCTTTTTGACTTGTCGTTCCGGACCACTGTCGTGATTTGGGACCCAGCTGAGTCTTGAAAGTGTTTCGACCGCGCTTTCAAAGTGAGCGCCACAACGTGTACCAGGTACCACATTTTCATCAAATGATGATTTTAACAACAAGTTTTTTCCTCAATGGCCAGAGTCATTTGGTTTCGGTCCCGTGGTGGGTCCGTCTTTACGAACAATAGAGGTGCTGTATGTGTACTTGAGACACAGAAGGTGTCCTAGTCTTTAAGGTACTCACATGCTATTCCGGGTTTTGAAGCGATTGTGACCATGGTGGTACTGTTGTTGTTTAGGAGTAATCCTGTTGATAATCACCCCAGTCATCTTTGAATGAAATCAATATTTCTGATTCGACCGCCATTTCAAGTTTTCAGGGAGTTTTTTTTGAAAATCAGACATGGATGATCGTCGACTGGGAAGCCAGTCTTTTGTCGTTCCAAAACAATTTCGCATCCGCAAAGGCGAATCCACCATGCCTTCTCGTCCATGCTGCCCTTTCCTGGGTGCTCTACTCTTCTTCTCACTGTTCTTTGTGCAAGGAGTGCGGCCATCGGATCAACCAGATGGAATACATGGAGCTTCCAGGAACAGACTGGCAAAAATTGGATATCATCATGAATCACAATTCCACCGTGAGCTCAACGCGAACAATAATGATTCCACGGACATGGAAACCTTGTTTCCCGTTTTTGAACGAACGGATCCTATTAATTCCGAAGCCGACTTTGTGGACTATTGCCAAGAATTTTTTCTTTTCTTCGAGGATGATCTTTCGAATGCCTTCATTTCACTTGGCGATTTCATCGATTTCATCAAGGATGTCTGCACTGCATTTGATGGAGAAGATATTCCCGACTTTGATTGTCCAAGTCCTACGTTTAGATCAATTTCCGAAAATGTCCAGTTTACATTTGTAAAGAACCTTTGCGACGGGAAAGACTTGGCCGTATGCTTACAGTCGATTCTTGGCAATGGAACTGAATTGGGATACCACCTTAATCTGACCAAATCATCGTTCCTGGAGGAGCTCTGCTGTGATCTTGTCCAATTTATAAGTTTGGTTGGACTAAGAAAAAATGCTGGTAAGCTCATTCGGTCGATCAAAGAGAGGACGAGATAATGAACCACTTGCTCTCAACTCTTCCTCGCTCCGAAAACTGTAGGTTGTTTACAAACCCCAATCACTATCCCAATCGTTTCCAGTTCTGCGCCTTCTCCGATTGTATCATCTAAACCAAATGAAGAGGTCACGTCACCCACTGAAAGTCCCGTGGCACTTGGACCAACTGTGAACTATCGACCCACTGAGGGGTCACACCCATCTCCTCTCCCAGTGGTGCATAACCCTTCCGCACCGTCGCGGCCAATTGTTGGACCAACCCCATCATTCGCACCAACTATATCCAAGGATCAACATATTCCTTCTGTGAACACGGAACCAATGCCTGTTATGCCTGTGACGTCGTCGTCCTCTCCACAGATCCGCCCAAGCTCTTATCCCTCCACTATCCATCATACTCCATTTCGTAGTCTCGAACCGACAAATTTGAGAATTCCTTTGCAACCAACACGATCGCCATTTGGTAGCGATGCTATTTCCAGCGATCAAGCCTCGCCGAACAATTCAGCCATTGCCAAGAACAACATCTCGGTTGCCGCGATATTGGGTATTGTTCTTGGTTTTGGTGCTTTGCTCCTACTGGGAGTGGTATCGTCATTGAAGCGAGCTCGAAAGAGAGACTTTGTCATGATGGTGTTGTCAAGTCCGACACCCACCGACTCGGTGCATTAAAAAAAGGGACATGGCCACGGAATAGTATAACCGTTGTCTATTGACCAAAGAGTGATACCGAGGCGCAAATACATACATATACGTACAGTAGATTCGTGCGCGTGTTGCTGACTGACATTAACTGGAATGTACCAACACAGAAAAACAACATCAACACCATCAATAAACCAAGTGAAATGGAAAGCACATTCCCTTGTCATTCCTGATGGGAATCTCGTTTGGTGCTATTGATATCATCATAGACTCGTTCTAGGGCTTTGAGTCCCATGGCCCACAGTCCACCGATTCCTTCGTCATCTTCACGGTCCATTTCTTGTCGTCGTTTGAGTGCCTTTTGCATGGCAACAATATCATCTCCATCCGTTTTGTTTCGTTGCAGTTTTCCTCGTCGTTCTGCCACTCGTCTTGCGACTCGTTCCAACATGGTTTCGTCATCGATTGGCTCGTCATCTTCATCCATGGATTTAAATTTGCTTTGCAAATCGTCCAGTTGTTTTTTATCGGCCATGAGGCTCTTTCGCATATCCTCCAGACCAGATTGCTTTTTAGGAGTACCATTATTATGTTTGAGACTATCTTTTTGTTTGACCAGAACGGATCGTCGTAACAACTGTCGGGGAGATAAGGATCGACCTTCTCCCAAGATGGACCATCGATTACCGGTAGTGTTGCTTCTACTTCGTTCTGGTGCTTGACGTGTAGGACTTGTCAGTGTATCCATGGGTCGTTCTCTTCTCGTCATGTTGCTCCGAGTTCGTTCGGGTGGTTGACGGGTCGGACTGGTATCGACAGGTCGTTCTTTTCTCGTCAAATTGCTTCGACTTCGTTCGGGTGGTAAACGGGTAGGACTTGTATCGATGGGCCGTTCTCTTCTCGTTGTATAACTGCCCACATCGGATTTTGTCAATTCGTTGTTGTTTCGTTCGGCTCGACTTCTCCCAATAATACGTTTACCAAAATTCTTGGGAGAAAGACTAAGACTCATTCGTTTTCGAGCATTGTCGTTACTATAATTTCGTTTTCCCGGTCCTGTTGGTTCTAGCCCTTCCTCTTCTTGTATTGTTGTCTCACGACCGGCGTTTGTTTTGGAAAAGGGACCCGAAAAGTCATCTTCGTCATCATCATCGTTACCAAACACTAATTTGCCTTTTAGTAAATTCCGACGTTCCAGTTGCTCTATTGTTGGTCCCTTTTCCAGATAGGATCGTTTGGGCTTGGAACCACGTGTTGGTGTCGTCATGTATTTGGATTTGTAGTGAAGCCAAGAGAGACTATTTAGTTTGTAGATGGACCTGGTACTGTTACCAACTTTCACGAACGTCGTACCTGGCGGGTTTGGTGATCGACGCTGGTTTTTGGAATGGCTTATATATTGGCTCGATATTGGGTTGGGCGCATTTTTTTATTTGATTTTATTGATATATGCCATGTTTCCGGCAGTTGTGGATCGAACCAGATAGCACAGCCGCCCAAGTGCACAAGATTTGTCGATCACTGACGGAATTCCACCTGGATGCTTTGTGACATCGGCACACCCCTATCGTTTTCGTTCGTATGTTGCTGGCAAGTACCGGTAGTGCAGGAAGAATCACAAGGTACTGCGTGTTGGGTGGCTCATCGGAAACAACTGTTGATCAATATCACTTGAAGAAAAACAACCATGAGATCGAAGTCGACTTTTGTAACAGTTGTTTGGATGGGAGTTTTGTTTTCCGTTGAATCATTCCAATCGCCACCAGCATTATCAGCATTACAATCATCACTAGCATGTTCCTCTCGCCCTAAACCCACTTGCTGTACCTCCTCACAATCGGTTATCTCCCCGAGCGGGTACAACGACAAACCAAGAACGTCCAAAAGTACATTATACCTTTCCTCATCCGACGATCGACTCTCTCCCAACAAGAAGAAGAATCCGCTTCAAAAACTAGTCGTCGCCTTGAGACACGTCATTTTCCGCCTCCGAACCTATCCACCACGGCTCGGTGCAAGATTTGCCAAATTATCCCGACGAGCCAAGGCTATTGTTGTCATGCAAACCTTGATTATTACCTTGATCTTGGGATCAACGGGACAAAAGGTTTATACCAAATATCAACAAAATCATGCAGGGATTTCTGGTCCACCCATGGAGTTGGCCTACAGCAGCTTTTTGGATCTTTGTGAAGAATCTGCCAAAAAGAATGGTGTCATACTGGACAATGTACGAATAGGGACGGATTCGTTGGTATATCGATTGACCAAGGAAGTCACTACCGATGCTAGTGGTGCTGGTACTGGTAGTGAAAGTAGAAAGATCATGGCCTATACTCGCAAAGTGTCGGCGACACCTGATTTGATTCAACATTTACGAAATAATCAAATTCCATTTTCGGCTCTACCCAAACCACGAGTTAATACATTGGGAGTGGTACTACGAGGGGGGATATTGAGCTTTTACATGTTGATTCTGTGGCGCATGTACAAAACCTTTAGTGGGAATACAGGGGCCGGGGATGTACCAGGAAAATTGGCGTCCCCATCCTCGGTCAGCACCTTGCCAATAGCCACCTTTTTGGATATTCAAGGTATTGATGAAGCCAAAAATGAAGTCATGGAATTGGTGGATACCCTTCGCAATCCTGAAAAGTATGCCATCTTGGGTGCCCGAGCACCCACTGGACTTTTATTGGAAGGCCCTCCAGGAACTGGCAAGACCATGTTGGCGCGAGCTACCGCTGCGACTGCTGGTGTTCCATTACTTTATTGCAGTGGTTCGGACTTTGTGGAAATGTTTGTAGGACGGGGAGCTGCTCGAGTTCGAAAATTATTTGAACGAGCAACTCGTATGTCACCATGTATCATTTTTATTGATGAGTTGGATGCTCTTGGCAAATCCAGAGATTCTGGGAATCCATTGATGGGGAGCCGTGGGAACGATGAGGCCGAACAAACATTGAACCAATTGCTAGCCTGTATGGATGGATTAGACTCGAACAAACGTATTTGTGTCTTGGCCGCCACCAATCGCAAGGAAGTTCTTGATACGGCCCTCATTCGCCCAGGTCGATTCGATCGTATCGTCACCTTGCGTCTTCCCGATGCCAAGGGTCGAGAAAATATCCTTCGGGTCCATGCTCGTAAACTTCCGGGATTTCGAGAAGGAGAAGGGGTGGACGAACGACGACCCAATTCCTTGGGTATCGATGACCGCATCGACCTATCGGCTATTGCCTCGGTAACCAATGGATTTAGTGGTGCCGAATTGGAGTTTTTGGTCAATGAGGCGGCGATTCGAGCTGTTCGAAGAGTCAGTGCAGCCCTGCGAGAAGGGAAAAGCACAGGAATTACTCCCCATGTCCTTGCCGAAGACTTTGAAGCTAGTCTTGCCAACTTTTATTCTACTCGTCGACCAAAAGGTGTGACTGATGTTTGGAAGAATGTTTGGAGACAATAATAAAGAGTGCAAAAGCAGCTTGTATAAAAACAACAACAATGACCGGTATAATCCAAAAACTCTTGCTCTTTTTGTTATTTATTTTTAGAATCGGCATCACTTTGTGCCACGGCATAACAAGCCGATTGCAATTGCATGACATTGACTGCTTGCTTCATGATACAACCGGGAATACAACCCGCCAAGAGAAATTGAAGGAGAGGATGAAGCCATGCGATACCATCCGTGAATTGGAGTGCATAGGCCAAGATGTAGGTGAATTCGGCCGTGACACAACAATAGCCAAAAAAGTAGTAATACTTGTAAAACCATCGGACCAAAAAGTTACGCCCTTCATTGCCCTCGTCCGATTTGTGATGTTTGCCCAGTGCACTGGTAGAATACATTTGACACCAATGAGAGCTGATATCCAAAAGAATTAATGACAAGAATGTCTGGTGGTGGAGCCAGAGAGTGTGAGATATTAGACAGCAAACAAAGAAACAAAAAAACAAATCTGACGTCAAACATGATGATCCGTACAAGAAACCAATGATTGACAGTCAATAGATCCACTAAAAGTGTACCAAAGCATGGTCGACAAGTTGAAACATACCGATCGAAAGATAGGAAATCCAATTTTTGTATCCACGGATGCATAATCACCACCGAGTACATATAACAGACCCAATGTGGAGCATCGATCGGTAACCATATCCAACAAACCTCCAAAGGTACTGGTTTGATTTAACTTTCGTGCCACGAGACCATCTTTACCAGGATGCAACATGCAACATCACCAAGAACGGTTCATGTGAGATTGTTGCAACCACAACTGAGATACACCCACACCCACCTATATACGTATAGCGGTAGGTACACGACTCACCAAACAGATCACCCACAAAACTTGCAATATAGAGAAGTGTGGCAAGTAACCAAAATCGTGGATATGCCATCATCAGCAAGAGACTGACCAGGGTACAGATGACTCGGAAGTATCCAATCAAGTTGGGAACATAGAGTAATACTTCCTTGGCTGTCGTTGTTGTTGTCGTCTTGGAACTCATTTTGACAAGAACGATACGAAAAAGGAATGGAATTCACACCGACAACTTGCTCCAATGATGAAAATGATGACATGAAACGTGCATGGCGTTCATTTCACAGGAAATTTTGGTCGAATGAGTCCATTACCACGAGGAAGGAAAGTGTTGAAGGTAATAATACATTACGGATGAACCTTTTTTCTTTTGTATTTATTTTCTCTTTCTACCTCTTATATTGGAATGATTTATTACGATTGAAGCATGGCTTCTAAATCACCCAAGTCATCATCGTCATCAAAATCTTCCAGGTTGATATCACCTAAATCTTCATCGGCGGCAGCCAGAAGAGCATCCATATCTTCATCTAGCGTCGATGATGTCCGTGAAGCGGCTGGTGTAGCCTCTGTGGAAGTTTCTGTGGTGGGAATGGTTGGATTATTGTCATTAGTGGTCGTGGCACCATTGGCAGAGTCGTCGACCACAGTGGAGGAAGCTTGGGTTTGGGAGGTGGGTGGTTGCTGTTGTGGTTGTGATTGTTGTTGTTCCACCACGTTCTTGTTATTGTTGTCACTAGGATGTTCAAAGATGACTTCTTCTGTTTCTTGTTCATCATGATCGAGTGCATCCAATGCCTCCATGAGCATGTCCTTTTCTACAGGCTTGGTGGTGGTGGTGGGTGGTGGTAGAGCCACAATGGTTGGTTCAACCGGAAGAAAGTCAAATTCATTGCCAATACTAAAGGAATCTAGCGGCGACATCTGTTTGGGTACCTCGTTGGCTTGTTGTTGTTGCTGTTGATTTTTTCGTTGTTTGCCAGCTTCTCGTCGTCGTCCCACCGTGGGTCCCCAAAAGGGGTCGTCCTTTTTGTTCTTGGAACTTTGTTCCTCCCGACGACTGGCAATGATCTCCCAAAACCGCGAATCACCTTGAAGCATGGCATCATTATTGGCGGCTTTGACGACGGGTCCCTTGCTGGGTTGCTTTTTGTTGGGACTATCCGGATCATTGTCATTTTCACCATGAATTTCTTGTTGTGCTTCCAAATGTTTAGTGGCAGTTTCGGCATCGACCTTTTCGAAAATGAGATCCAAAAAGAAATCATCGGGAAATCGCTTGTCGGTACAGGCCCCATCCAATTGGGCCTTGGTCAATCGCAACACATTGGGCGGGACATAGCCCGTGTGAAAGGCGGCTCGAAACATGGAAACGCGTTGTTTGTGAAAGGTTAAATGTCGACATCGAATGAGAATATCGCCCTGAATGACTTGTTCTACATTAAAGGGTATAGTTCCATCCACCACTTGGACAAAGGGGAGTTCCTCATCGGGTTGATGAACCCTCAGAGTTGCGGCAGTTGTATAAATGAGTTTTCCTCCCTTGAAAATTTGAAGATACGGAGCACAGCCCATGAGTTTGGGATCATTGGGTTCTTCCATATTTTCGCGGGGAGGGCCCTTGGCAAACTAATAATGTAACGAGAGGTATATGATTGGCAGCGTGATTGCCAGTGAGTACATAATGATGATTGATGACATTGATATTTTTGACAACTGGTTCTCACAGTACCATAGTGAATCGTACCTTGGGTGCCTCACTCATAATGATGCGTTTCAGGAGTAGTGGTGGCTGCGAGGGGCGGACATTGTCCAACATGTTTTTGAAATAGGATGCATAACGGCGTTGCGATGGAATGGTCAAGTCGTGGGTTGGAATTTTCTTGCACTTGGCAATATAGTCGAGGGCCTGATGGATGTCTCCAAATCCCGCTTCACCCATCCAACACAAAAAGGCGGCCAGGACGGTACTCGTTCGGCCCTTGCCAGTCAAACAATGGACTACGGCCACATTGCGGTCATCGGCCTTCATCCAATTTTCCATGGATACCAATAATTTCAACAATAGACCCAGGGGTGGTGATGGACTACCTGGAAAGGAAAAGGTCATGACTTGGTCATCCAATACGGAAATATCATATTCGACCTCACTCAAATTCCATACTAAAAAGCGTCCATCGTGTCGTCGTTGGAGCAATTGACCCACGGCGGCCAATTTCCGCTCGGCCGTTATATTCGGATTGACACTACTGGCCATGGCTGGATGACTCATGGTAATGATTCGATCGGTAATATAAACAACTTCGGCATCTCGCAAGGCTTCGGCATCCAATGGAAGTTTGGGATCTCGTTTATAAAATCCCTTGCGGAGGTTAAAGGTATTTTCCAGTCGATTTCGTTCCAATTCCACCGCTTCTCGTGTCGCCTCGACGGCTTGTTTGGTACCCTCAATCACAGAGGACCAACCCATTTGAAGATTCTTTAATACATTGGCATTGGGTTGTTCATGTGCATTGGTAGCAGTGGTGTTGGCGTCATGATCTGGTGGATGAGAGGCCCGTTTTAATGATGTGCCTTCGGCAGTGGATTCCACGTGGTCGCCCTCTCGAGGTTTAACGATAGTGGCAGCATGGGTAATGGCATCACCCGTCTTTTCCAAGGCTTCTGTCAACCCTTGGGTCGCCTTTTTGCCTTCTTGAGCAATGACCTCCCCAGTCTTTTCGAGAGCTTCTGCTAAACCTTTGGTCCAATTCGATGCCCACATGCTTGCAGCAAGGTACTATGTCGTTCGTTCGTGCCTTTGTTCGTTCCTTTGTTCGATCGTTCTCACTGTAGTCGCAATGGGTAAGGACAGCAACAATACTTGTACCAGATCTGAAGTGTGTCCGTTCACCGTTCACATCATCTCCACTCTCTGAAGTGGTTCTCACAGTCAACGGATATTCTCGCTTCGGTGTAGGTTGCCTTTCGCACCATACAAATATTAGTTAGGAAATACCCAATGTATGTTCGTACCTTGGAAGAAAATTGGCGCAAAGCACGACTAAAATGCCAAATGTCACTCTCAAGTCTGAAATCATTGGATGCAGGATCTGGTCCTGTCGAACCAGGTACACTCTCCTCTCTTGTGGTTCTAATACCGGCTCTCTCTCTCTCTCTCACTCTCTCACACACACACTTTTGTGTGAAACGTTGTTGCCAACAACATGAAAGAAGAAGAGGATATTCCATTTGTTCCTGCGATCCCCGTTGGTCATGAAGGAACGTTGATTGCAGCTTCCGCCCCTCCAAGCAGCATGGTCACTCACTCGAACAACAACAACATTAGCAATACCAATCACTACACTGTCGATCTTCCATTGGGTCAAGCCGATGTAGGAATCCAACTTCATGGATCTCCTCCTCAAATCACCTACATCAACAAGGATAACCCCGCTCTAGCGGGTGCTCCCATCCAAGTCGGGCATTATGTGCATGGAATCCTCTTGCCAGAAATTGAAATTGTCTATTTAAACGATTCGAATCAATTACAAACATTGATTCAGGCCAATCCTGATAATCCACGACGACTCTATCTATCTCCCCATCCATTTTTTGTGGATCCCCTCGTGACTACCCGCCATTTGGGTGTCTTGTACAAGCATTACTTGCCCACGACATCGAATTTGGGGATTGGCTTGCATGGCTTTCCACCCTTTGTGATCATGGTAGCACCAAACTCGCCTTTGGTCGGACGCTTACATCCACGACAAGTCGTCGAGGCACTGGTCATTCCGGGTCAACCCATTAAGAATTTGGCCGCCGGAGCCTTTACTGCGCAAAAGGTTGACGACTGCCTCCGCAATACTTGCCATATTCCCGGACGAATCTTGGTCGTCAAGGATGCTCCGATTCCTCCCGCCGAAAAAGGATCGAGTCGTGCCTTGGATGATTGTGTCATTTCCTAGCTATATCCTTGTCGATTCGTTCGTTTCTTATTTTGTTGTGTTGTCGACACTTGTACCACCACCTCCAAAACCACCACCACCACCACCGTGACAACTACTGAATAAGTCTTGATGATATTGTAACAAAACCCAAATATTCTTTGATTTATATACAAGTGCGCTATGTCTGACTAGAACTCTCAGTGCGCTGCTCTTGCTCTATAAAATCATAATGGTGGGCGTTTCAGCCATTGGTTCCATTGTTGCTTATACGGCCAGAAATTGATTCGAAGTCGTATCGCCCACCAATTCAAAATGGGTCATTGGCTCGTCGTCGTCTAGCGAAGCCAGAGTGCGTTTGGTAATGGATGGTATCTTTCTCGTCGTCGTCGTGGTGGTGGTAACTTTTCGTTTGCGGTACACATATCCAGCCACCAGGACTCCGGCCAAACTAGCTCCACCCATCCAGGCCCAATCGGTCGATGGATTTTCCTTGCCTTGATAGGCACCAATTTCCGCATAACAGGCGGCATATTCATCATTGGTCACAGCATCATAGACATGGACTATCAATCCAACATTGAAGCCATAATAATTCTTGTACCAGGCCGAAGTATTACCAAACAACGCAAATGTGCCACGAACATTATAAATTCCAGCATCGGGACACGAATATCCCGCATCCGAACCGGCCGGTGGATTGAGAACGCTTCCACAACTATTGGAAATGTAGTCGGTTTTATTGTACGTGGCCTGAACGGCCGTGGAGGGGAACCGGGGAATACTGGGACTAATGGTCATTCGGGTCAGATAGGGAAAATCGTTCGTGGCATTCACTATCTCCATTCATTCATGTACCATAAACAGTAACAGTGCAAGTAGTGATTCCACCAAAGGGCAAGAGAGAAAACATAAATCATAAGTGTGAGAAGCCAATCATCTTTGTTGTTGTTCTTGACATAATTTGTCAAAACAACACCCAACGCAACACACACACAAAAGTTGCATTTTCCTTTTCCAGTAGCAGCACTTGTGTTGCTTACATTGAACAAAAAAGGAAACATTCGATCCCCATGTGCATCCAAAGTCTCCGGGACATGTCGCCGATACAAACACCACATTGGTCAAATTCCCAGTACAGTAGGCACTTCCACTTTGATACTTTAAAAGGGTCGAAGCCCTTACTAGCGGGATCAATAACAGTAACGATAACGGTAAGGCCAACACTTTCATTGTCTTGGTGTCGTCCTTCTTATTGGAGTAGTCGTAGTAGCAGCAGCAGCAGCAGCAGCAGCAGTAGTAGTGGAGGTGAGGGTTGTCTTGGTGGTGGGAGTTCCTTTCTTCATGACGGGGTCACTGCTTGGTGGGTGGTGTGCGTTTGGCGTGAAATTGTGAAGGGTGGGTGAAAATCGCAAGATCTACGCTCGCTGAACTGTGAATACTTAGACAACGGGCACTTGTGACAGCCCCAAGTAAAATTTTTTACAATTATGGAAATATCGCCGCCACGACATCCTCACTACCATGTACCATGTCACCAAATGGCATGTGACAGGGTTATTTAATATGGTTTGATGCGATGCCGTTTGAATCGAAGCAGTCGACTCGTGTTTGTGTTGTCCAGAAGACTAACGATCTTGTAGGGGCTAGTTACTAACAATAAACACCTAGACGATGCTTTTCCTTGAAGGCCAAGCACAGATCACTGCTGCAAGTTAGAAGGTTTAAAAAGGAAGAGGGGAGAGTGGGTTCTTTTGAGTGGTGGTGCAAGAAGGCTGCTACGCATTAATAATTTATGTAATCACTGTATCCAAGACCTCAGACACGCGCAGAAGCTTCATTCGGCATCATTTCAAATTGCGATGCAGTTCCTTCTTCTTCGGAAATTCGAATGGTTGCAACTCGTCGCTTTCTACGAAGACCTGTCAATGCTGCAGCAAGACCCAAGACCACCAGGGCACCAGCCGCCATTTGGTAACCATTATTTTTCGAAAGGGTGACAGAAGTAGTGCAGACACTGGAAGAGCTCTCAAAATCAAATTTGGCCTTTAGGGAAAGCGACGACCCCCTATGGTACAAGCAATAATGTTCAGAAACCAATGATCCGTTTGGTCGAGGGTGGTCTCACACAGTACCAGAAAAAGACTTACCAGTATCCACCCTGAGCGTACCACTGTTCACCATCACCAGGAATTGTGAATTGAAATTTGTCTATTGAATAGGATCCTGCATTTGGACAGTCAGAACCATCGGTCGATGAAAGGGCTCCGCACAAATTGACTTGCTTCTTGATAATATCCACCATGTTCGCCACAGTCACAGTTACCGTCGGTGTGTCGGTTGCCAGATTATTCTTCACAGTAACTGACAGAGATACGAAAATCATGAGATATTGTTCACACAAACACAAGATGAAAGGGCCATTTGTGCTCTTGAAACACAAATTTTTTGGCGAAACACTTACGATATCCCTGGACGTTCACATCCGAACCAAATGTACAATAATTGCCACCACAATCTATCTTGAGTGAATCCACCTTCAAATCACCACTACAAGACACACCAGACCCAGAAATTGTGAATTCTGTTGATGCATCGGACAATCGAGCAAGGGAAAGAACCAAAAGCCAAGAGTACTTTTTTCCGATCATGATGAGATGATAATGAGTGACCACAAATGATTTTATATTTCACGACAGAAAGACGAAGGCAACGTTTTGTGCAACAAAAAAATGGCGCCATCATACGGTTCGATCGATAGGGCGTTTGCATGTGTGACTTGGCCGGTAAACAATATTTTCCTACATTGAATTTGGCCAACTTGCGTCCGACCCACTTAACACCAGAAGCGCGCCAGGACAACGACTTTATATTCGGGCCATCGTATTTGTATATGTTGAATCCGAATTTTTTGGCGCGATGACTCACAGACGAAATGAATCGTTTTGCCGAGGGATCTGGTACAAGTACAGACGGCGTCGGATTTCGTCAATTTTGCACCAGCTGGAACTTGGAATCAATTGATGTCTGGTGTCACGATGGTTTTTCTGCCAACATACAAAATGAAGAAAGCAAGTTTTGCGAATCAAGGAACCGCAATCGTTCCCACAGCCAGAGGCACTCCAAAAGGCCGATACCTACTACAGTGATTGACTTTCAAAATGTCTGCAAATACCTCACCAGCCCTCGATGAAAAAGCAATGTTCTACATGTTCCTCCTTGCAGTACAATTCGGCTTGCAACCGGTATTGACGAGACGATTCACTCCTTCAGGGATATGTAAATCCACCGTGATTCTTATGCAAGAGTTCTTGAAGTTCATATTTGCTTTAACAATGTTACACTTGAGTGGTGGCACCAAGTCAGCTTTGTCCGGTGAGTGTTCGATATGCAAAGTGGAGTAAACTTTTTCACGCTTGGTCTCATGGCGATTGTTGTAGGTTGGAAGGTTTCACAATGGGCGACTGTTGCTTTTCTCCCTGCTGCTCTCTATGCAATACAGAATCTTGCAGCTCTACAGGCATATCAAAATCTAGACTCTCTCACTTTTAATGTGCTGAATCAGACCAAAACACTGTCAGCCGCCCTGTGTTGTTACCTGGTGATGGGTCGGAGGCAAAGTGCGGTACAAGTTTTTAGCTTGTTACTCCTTCTGCTGTCAGCATTAATCATGGAGCGTTTGGTCTCTTTTGATTCACTTCTGTCAGATGGTGTCGCGATTGACGTTCCGGAATGGGATTCGAAGCATTGGTCACATGGGGTCGCTCCAATCATGCTGGCAAGTTTTATTAGTGGATTAGCCGGTGCCTTATCACAGAAAAATCTTCAGTCTCAAGGGGGCGGGCGAGATCCATATTTATTTAGTATGGAGCTTTGCGCAGCGTCGGTTTTGATCTTGACGGCAAGTCTTATTTTCACACCCGATGGCCAGCAAATTTTACAGAAAGGATTTTGGCACGGTTGGACTCTGGCAACGTGGATCCCCATTGCTACAAATTCAATAGGTGGCATCATTGTTGGACTAGTTACAAAATACGCCGGATCCGTGAGGAAAGGCTTTGCATTGATTTTTGGAATATTCTTGAGTGGGGTGGTGCAAGCAATAGTGCAACCAGACGTTGGGGTTTCCCGGGAGCAAACAGTAGGAGGGCTGTTGGCTGCATTGAGTCTATGGATTCATGCTGCGAATCCTCCAATTTCGAAACGAAAACAAGACTAGAGGGATTCGAAAATACCAACATATTGCTTCGAGACTAATTATAGGTATGTGTTAACTATTGACACCGGGATTGGTGATGTCGAAGAACCATTTCGATGGTTTCCCCTATGGCTGGATATCCAAGGGCCCAGAACCAACGAGATACCTTGAGGAAAGAGTGGAGACTCGCTTAGCCGCCTTTGTGACTTGATCATCCCAGGATATGAAGTACTTCATCACCACGACGCCAACCATTCCAGCCAAGTAAATACCAGATACCCATCCCCACCACAGACCAGCAACTTCCAAATTACCGACAAAAGCAAGTAAGGACCCAGTAGGAATTGCCAATATCCAGTAGGCCAAAATGTTGAAGAAGAGGACAAATCGTTGAAGTCCAAGCCCTCTCATGGCTCCGATAGATGCTTGAAAACTGTCTCCAAGCATAAACACGCAAGAAATAGGGATCAACGATGTCACCAAGTTTGCCACCTCGTCGTTGCTACTAAAGAAAGTGCCTATCCATTCCTTGCTTGGCAGGAGAACTGCAATAAGGACAACCTGCACGCACATTGCCACAAGAAATGAAACCATTGTTGACCTCTGGGCATTCTCCGGACTTCCATCACCTATCCACTGACCCACCCGTATTGATGCTGCTGTGCCAATAGCAAAAGCAAAACTATTGAAGAGAAATGTTGATATGCTCAGTGTGATAACGTGTGCATCAAGTTCCACTGTCCCAAACAAACCTGCCAAAATGGTTGACACTTCAAATGACCACATTTCAGCTGACAAAGATAAAGCTCCCGAGCAGGCCAATGTGCAAAATGGACGTAGTGTTTCTATAGTCCACATATCGCGACTCAGGATAGGCCAAGTCGCTTTCAGTTTTTCGGAATGTCGGTTCAATGCCATGTAACCACAAATCACTACAAGCTCTCCAAACCGAGTGAATGATGTTGCCCAAGACGCTCCATTCAGACCCATATCAAGCTTGTAGATTAGCAGCCAGTTGAACAAGATACCCATGCCATTAGCCAAGAATCCTATCCAGATCGCAGGCATGACAATGTCTTGCGATTGTAGATACTTTACAAGTACTTTGAATGCATAGTAAGGGAAAAGCCCGGGTATTAAACCATAGGAGAATTGCCCTGCCCGGTCAGCCAGTTCCTCATCTTGACCAAAAAGTTTCATGACCGGTCCACATAACGCAACACAACCTGCAATAAAACATGTGAATATCATAGCAATGACAAGTCCCGTCCCTGTCCACATGGCGTATCCCTTGAGCTCCTTGGCTCCATAGGCTTGTGCCAAGAAGGTATCAATTGCAGTATTGAAACCTACCATGGCTGAATCCCAAATATTGAACCAGACAGTTGCTAGGGCAGCAGCAGCCAAATCGTCCTTGTCTGGAAGATTTCCAACAAAGGCAATGTCGATCAAGGGCAACATGTTCTGAAAAATCTCGGACATGATAATGGGCCCTGTGAAGGAACGAATGACGATCAGGGGATTACTGCCACTCTGATCATCATCTTCTATTATGGTACCAGGAAGCGATGGTTCTTCTTTGAGTGTCACTATGGTTGATTCAGGGGCCAGATGAACATCGTCATCCGGCTTGTTGCTGCTAGTCCCTGGAATTGATCCTTGTTGTTTGTTCATTCTAAAATATGGGATAAATAAACCGGTACGTGTGACTGCTATCTGGTTGATTGGCACTACGGGCTAAGAAGTGAAAGAAGCATACTAAACCTGAGCCTTCTTTTCTTTCTTCTCACTGCCTGGGTCACCAGCCAGCCAGCACGACGACCAACCGGTACAACAAGCTACTAACTTTATTACTCGATAGTTGTACGGATAAGAACATTTCAGGCAGCAGGCAACCGTGATCACTTTAGCAAGATGGATGGAGAAAGCGCTGGCGTCATTGCCTCCTAACTGGGGAATCATTTACAGCTACCGTCTAAAAAAGTAATCACCGGTACACGTACATATACCGGTAGTTAGATGTGAACGCGAATGTTTGAAAAATACAGCGTTTACGTCACTGACTGTGAGGTGAGGTGGCCATGAAATTATTCGTTAATTTCCGAACCATAAGTCTTGTCCGCTCGTCCGGCCCGAAGCAGTCGCGATTGCCGAAGCAATGCTATTAAACATCATCGAGGTCGGCATACGCAAGCAAAGTGACTTTCAGGTTTTGGTCACCTTGCAATTAAAGGATACGC
>SWEM01000374.1:0-30511 GCA_019593585.1 Nitzschia palea | reverse complement strand
AATTTCCGTGATGTTGAGATCGTGCATAGCTAACACTATAGATTGGACTAGTTCCGAATGGACAGGTTCAGAATAGTCTCGTACAAGCAATGAGTTCCGAGTCTGGTGGACAGCCAGACGCGATTCTACTCTCTGTGATGTCACGTTGGACGAAGGACGGAAGCGTGTCGACAAATTCGACCAACACGTGGGAATGTTCCTTTTTTCTTTTTCCTCTTTTTGTAAAATGAAAATGGCATGACAAGTCATCTCGGATGTCAGTTTGATCGATCCTAGTAGTCCCGGGTACATGACTGGAACAGAGAAGTAGTTTGGCCAAGGTTGTCTATTGGACTGAAATAAAACCAACCAAGTTTAGGTACCGTTCTTACCGTTAGTTGTCACCAACTCGGGGCGGTAGTAGTGTGTTGTAGTCGCGACCCGAGTATGTGGAATGTAGTACGGATGGTGTAAAAGGGAGCAAATAGTAGTGTGTGCTAACTGTAAAATCAGGTATTCTTTTTTGACTGGGAATACCAATTACTAAGCAACTGCTGCGCTGCCAGCGTGTCTGTGTGACTCGTTGCACCGAAACTTGTCCAACGGGTTTGATGTATGTCAAGGTACAATTCTCTTTCTTGGAAGTGGTCAACATTGCCAAGATATCAATGCCAGCCAGGCGTATTGCTTCTTATTTTTGGAAGTTAGTGTTCATTAGGACGGGAAGTTAGTGTTCATTAAGACATGGATAGATGGTGTTCGTCTTTCGTATTTTAGGAATGGGTGCAAGAGGATTGGGCTTGGCGCTGTTCTGACTATGGCTGATTAGGGTAATATGGCCTTTTTTGTGTAGTACATCATCTCTCACCACGTTTCATCGTCGTCAGAATCGTCCTGGGAGGATTTATCATTTTCCCTTTCGACCTTGGTGGTACTAGTCTCGGGTGACGGACCACGACGTGACCCACTTTCCTCCGAGACGACGACCAAAGGTTCCCAAGTCAGAGAACTAATGGTTGTTTGCGTCGTTTTTCTTGCCCTTCGTTTGTATTTCTTGTTGCATTTGTTATTGTTGCTGAAGTTGAGGTTGAAGTCGTTGTAGTTGGTAGTATTGAAATTAATGGGGGTAAGATCACTGACCACTGTATCCGTGTCGCTACTAGACTGCGAAGTCTCAATGGCAGTGGGAATAGGATACCCCTTCTTTTCATTGGCTACATGTCGTCGAATGTGTCTATTCAAAACATTCTTGGTGACAACAATGCCGAGCCCTTTCAGACTATGGATAGCTCTGGGAATCGAACCATGGGGAATTCTGCCTCCATTGATCTCTCGGAGAAAAAGAATCGATTCAATAGCCAGGCCGATACGACTATTCTCCTTGGCCGTGTAGGTGCACATGGTAGTAGTGTCGTTTTCCTATCGTGTCGTTTGTTGTCGCACCACATCAAGGTTGCAGAAAAAATTGTGACGACATGTGTACTTGTGCTTCACGCGATCACACTGGAACATGGACCTTTTTTGGTTATGGCGCGAATCGGGGTGGCGAAATGCTTCGACAAATACGACCCACCAAGCTTCGGTCCTTGTAGTAACAAGTACCGGTAGGCGGCATGGCCTACCTAGAAACGGATTGTGAACAGTGTGAAAAACAATGGAATAGTGTGCTAAACTGTTAAATCAGATATTCCTTGGAATATCAATAATACTTGTACCAACCTACCACTCTTATTTCCTTTTGGTAGGCACCAACTACTTAGTATTTACTATGAGTGTGTGACTCGTTGTACAAGTATGGAAACTCCACTCATGTGGAATGTTTTGGCAAGGCAAAATCCTTTCTTGTTGGAGTGGCCAACAAAAAACCCATGGCTACCAGGTGCATGGCTTGCTTGCTTTGTCTCTTAGAAAGTGAGTATTCGTGATGTGAATGGCGGGTTTTTATCCGCGTTTGTCCCTCTTGTCTTTTTAGGAATGGTGGTGGGTGCCAGAGGATTGCCCATTTTGGCTTTTTTTTAAAGTACCTCATATCATCCAGTGTCATTTGCCGCAATCTCTTGGGAGGACTTGTTGTTGGTTGTTTCTTGTGTGCCATTCGTTTAACAGTCGTCGTCGTCGTCGTCATCTCGGGTGATGATGAACTCCGGGGACAAGACCCACTGGCATCCTCCGAGACCTCGACGAAACGTTCCGAAGAATTGGTCATGTTTCGCGCCATTAATATTTCCTCTGGTTCAGAGTTCATGTGGTTGCTGCAGGGGCTGTCGAGCAAACTGCGGAGAAATAGGTAGTTGCTTTGGTTGTATGTAAACTTTGGCAGGGTGAGGTCACTTGCTACCGTTTCCGTGTCGCTATAAGAAGAATCCGAAATAATCTCAATGACGGATGGAATGTCACAACCTTGTTGGGGATGCTGGTGGTCGTCCTTGCTACTGTTATATTTGGCAAGAAGAAATTCTCGAATCTCTTGCTGGCGTTGATGCCGATTAATTCGGGAACGCAACACATAGTTGTCTGTGATATCCACGCCTTGTGCTTTTAGACGTTGGAGCACCCCGTAAAACGTTCCATGTGGCACTCTACCTCCATTCATCCGTCGTAAATGAAGTATCGATTCGGCAGCACTGTCGATCAGAGCATTGTCCCTTGCAGAAAAATGGTAGAACATAGTAGTATCGTCGTTGCCGTGTGTTTGTAGCACTAAAACAGACAAGGTTGCCTACAAGAATAACTGGTTCGGACCGTGTAAAACGAAAGGGAGACGAAACAATAAAAATATAAAAATGTGAGATGATGTGAGCCATGCGGACAACAAAATTGGATAAAACGATCTTTCTTGGTATGGCGCGAATCCTCCAACATCATCATATGGCGCGAATCGACAACTGAGGTTTGGATGAAGGACAGACAAAAAGTAGTCGACAAATCCGACCAACTGTGTGAGTCACACCTTCTCCCAGGAACACGAATGAACACACAACAAGTTCCATTCACAGCCTGTGAGATGTGATAGAGCTGACTGTGAGACCAACCACTCACTCTTTTTCCAATTCCTCCCTACTTTTTCGTTCACGCTCATAGTACACACAGTGAGCTTGACTTGGTATCACAACAAACCAACAATCTTGTTATTACAATGTTGCGAACAATGAGTGGCCCGGTCCGTCAAGTGGCGCGACATGTCGCCGTCGGGGTGGGAGTTACTACCGCTGTCACGGGTGCCACCGTCACTCTGTATGCGTATTCCGAACAAGGTCTGGGGTTTCGTCGAGAATTGCAGTTTTGGGGTGTGATATCACCCATTGTTTTGGATTATTGGTGGAATGCCTCGTCGACCAGTCCCTATGTCAAGTATCAGAAATGGATGACAACAGCAACAACAGCAAGCTATACAGTCGAAACAACTCGGTTGGAAGAATCTTCCGACGAACAAAAGGACGACAACAACAACGACCACGATGATGTTGATGATGATCGTATTGCAGGCAACCGAAACCATGTGAATAACGACAAGTTCCAACAACTTCACCAACGAAACGCCCCACGAATGTTTCAAGTCATGCTCGACCTGGGTGGGTTATATATCAAATTGGGTCAAGTCTTGTCCGTCACGGCTCTACCACTTCCAGAAGAATATCGTGTCTTGTTTCAAACCTTGCAATCCAATGTTCCAGGTCATGCCGAATTTGAAAGTGTGGTCAAACCAACCTTGGAACGAGAATTGCAACAACCCTTGGACCAAGTCTTTGCGTCGATTGAGGAAATACCTTGTGGTGCCGCATCGATTGGTCAGGCGCACAAGGCAGTGCTGCGTTCGACGGGAGAAGAGGTCATTGTCAAGGTCCAATATCCCAATGCCCAATGGCAAGTCCCTGCCGATATTCAATGTGTCGGAGATTTTTTGAAACTATGCGTCTATTTTGGATTGGTCGATGAATCCGCCTCGAAAATGTCCTATCAAGAGTTTGCCCGACAATTCTTGTCCGAATTGGAATATGACCAAGAACGAGAGAATTTACAACAAGTCTATACAAGTTCCTTGGATCCCAAGGCACCCTATATTCAACGGGGAGTGGTGGTTCCACGAGTCTTTCCGGAATTATGTACCAATCGGGTCATTACCATGACCTATCTTCCAGGGCCCAAGTTTGAAGAGGAAGCGAAACGACAATTAGCAATGGTGGGAATCAATACCAAGAGTAACATTCGTGATGTGGTGCGAAAATCTGTCAATCAGAGAAGTCCAGGAAATCTTGCAAGTGACGATCCGATCCTTGGGCTGGACGACAAGTCTTCAGACGGCAGAACCCAGGCCAACAGGATGATGGACACCACCGCCAACTGGAAGTTTCAACTTTCTCAAACCATTGTCAAGTGGATTGGGGTAGATTCTGTTTTCTCCATGCTTCGGATAGCTCGCCAATTGCTCTTGTGGTCCCGAGCCGCTGCGGTTACCAGTATCCAAGCTGTCGCCACCGTGGCCCCTCTACCTGCCACTTGGCAGGATTGGGCAAAACATTACGAAGATGTTGCACTCCAGGCAGCCCGTCTTAATTGGACCTACGACGCGGTCTATGCCTTGTTGGATGTACATGGGTACCAGATTTTGAATCAAGGGCTCTTTAATGCTGACCCCCATCCTGGTAATTTGTTGATAGTACAAGAAGACCAATCATCATCGTCATCATCACAATATAAAGAACCAAAAATTGGATTGATTGATTATGGTCAGTGCAAGCGTCTGACGGTGGAGGAACGCATCAAGGTGGCCCGATTACTTTTGAGTGTGGCCGATCATGCTTCCGATGAACAAGTGGCGGCCCACTTTCGTGATTTGGGAATCCAAACCAAGAATGATTCGACTCGGTTTCTTGCCGAGTTTGCGAGACTCATGTTTGGATCCTTTCAACCACAACATTTGGACCACTCGTGGCACCGCGAGTTGCATCTGGAAGACAAGGTTCTCTACTTTCCCAGTGAGCTATCCATGGTCTATCGCACGTCGCTTCTCCTGCGTGGCCTGGCCATGTCACTTCAACTCAATGTTTCGGTGGGTGAACAATGGCGTCACCATGCCCAAGCCGTCCTGGAAAGTGCTGCTGCTGCAGAGCAAATCTCAATATCCAATATCCAAACGTAATCTTGAAACTCGAAGTTTTTGTTGTATCATAAATTACACAATTTTTTCAAGCACTAGTAGTTTAGTAGATGCGCTTTTGCTCTTATCATATACATTATGGATTGGAAGATGCATGGTTGTATTGAAAATGCAATACTTATTTTGGAGTATATGAATTTCCGTAGTTGTATCCATTGATCGGAGTTCCAAACGGCGATCGAAACGAGGATGGTGGTTGGTCGCGGGAGGGCGTGGCAGTTGGACATGTCATGGCTTTGTCATCAGCAGCAATCGAACTCTCATTAAAGATAGGACAGAACAAATCAGATGTCCTTGTCTTGACTGGATAGGAACTGATCACGTCTAATCCAAGTTCTGGAGTCGACATGGTGTGTCGTTTACGCTCCAAGTATCGATCAGCCGCGCTTTTTTGTCTCCACGGCAATGCCTTTTGAGAAAATCTACATTTCACCGCGTCGTATTTTTCAACCGTAGTTGGTGTTGCTTCCTTTTCTGTATTCACGTTCCTGCACCAAATTGGCATCGGACTCGAATAGGTTTCCTCGGAACGAATGTCATTCGAAGGGCCTTCCCACGACGGGCTTTCACCACTAGCGTGAGCGTGTAGTTGTTCAAAGTACGACATACCACTTCCAGGCTCGACAACTTTGCGGTCGAGCATTCGAGGGCTTGGGCTGAGACACTCAGAAGCGTTGCAGCTTCCATCAACGACCACGTACAAAGGGTGTTCACCTGTGCCAAATATCCCAATCGAATTCTCATCTCTTGTGCTTGTTACCGATTGTTCCTCTGATATTTTTTGCTCATGGATAGGTATTGTCTCGTTCCTTGGATTCCTTCTCAACTCGAAGAACTGACGACTCGACACAAAATTTCTCGTCGTTTCCACTGGGTCGCCATCCTCCCCTGGCTGAGATTCTCGGACACATTCTTGTGATTGATGTGGATAGTTGACATTCTCCACTAATTCTGGTCGTGCAACGAATCGACCACTTTTCAGGGGAGATATTGTAGGTGAAAGGTGTGTTTGTAGCGTCGGGGTTACAAGGCTTGCGTAGCCATTGCTAGCATTGCCTGAAGGACCACCAGACTCAAATGCCTTAGTCAAATCAGCTATCGACTTCGACTTTTCCTTTGTTGGTGTTGATAGGTAAGATGTAGGTTTTGACAAATTCAGTGTCTCCGTCGTTGCATCATTTTTGTGTGCGTCGGAAGCCTGGCCTTCTTTGATCCAAGAATTCTGGACATTATCAGTAAATTTGCTTTTTGAATCCTTGAGAGCAACTGCTGGTTTGGGGATGGTTTTTACACTGGTAGTCACATTGCGTGCCTCACCGTCGATAACGACACCTTTGCCCTCGACCGGCAACACCTTGGGTTCGATTCGTTTAGTCGACTCATCGTTTCGTTCATCACGAGTTGAACTACCGATGGCAGCTGTAGCACCAACAACGGACGATGATCGTTTCTGGATGGCATTCACGTTAGTATTGGTTTCAAAATTGGGCTTCTGTGGCTGAAAACTGTTCCTAAGATTTCTCATGCGATCAGCAATGCTCATTGGTGGTTCGTCGTTTCCGTCGGGTTCTTCCACACTCGGACCTGCATCAATTTCATTCTTCGCAAGGCTCGTGGATTTCATAGCAGCGGGCACCACAAGGACATTGGTGTGCAGTTGTGGAACATCATCAGATTCTTTACTTTCTTGTCGAGGGACTTCGTTGCCTTTAATTCTGTTCGCAAGGCTTGTGGATTTCATAGCAGGCACCACAATAGCATTGGTTCGCAGTTGTGGAACATCAGCAGATTCTTTAGTTTCTTGTCGAGGGACTTCAGTGCCTTTAGCTGTGAGTGCTAGCACTCGTTTGCGTTCTGCCAGCGACATGAATCGTTCTTCAGGTTCAAAAGTAGGTTGTTTAGTCTGAGAAGAGGTAGAGAATGGCCTTTGTACGGATGGAGGTTTGGTCTCCGATTCTTCCTGCGTGGTTCTGGGATCAGAGTATTCATCACTTGGTGTCGCCAGCCTAGCTGGGTCAGAGGCGCTGTCGGTCGATGAACTGCGCATGTCAATATCAACAAATAAGGAGCTTCCTGATGTTGACGTGCGCTGAAGATTCGATATGAATGCCTTCTTGCGAGATGCCACGGATACTGGAAAGCTGGTTTGATGTTGCGAGGGCGCAACTACAAGAGGTTCATCGCTTGGTTGCCCTTTCTGCGTCGACGACACCCACGACCTTCGTGTGGATGGATTTCCAATTCCATTTTGTGGCTGGCTTTTGTTTGTTATTCCAGGAACTCTATACTTCTCACCTTGCGTTTCGCTAGTGTCAACTGCTTTACGGGGAATAGTAGAGCTATTTTTCTTCAACGCCTTGTGCTGATTCACGCCTGACCCAGCCGCTTGTTCCGCAGTTGTGACGACGCTATCCTTTGTTTGGAAAGACTGCAAAGACTGTCGTGTATTCTTCAATCTGGCAAGGTGGGGTTCATTTCCTTCCTTGGACATATTCGCATCAGGACCTGTCCCTAGATTGATGGATAGAGCTTTTTTCCGCTCTGAAATAGACATGGCACCAGTTTCACTGTTGGCTTGATTTTGTAATGTGGTTTCAATGAGTGCTTCCGTTGGCGCCATGCCAAATCTTCGCTCCACGCACGATCCCGAATCGTCAGTTGGTACTTTTGCAGTATCCAGTCCAACACTTGAGGAAGCCGTGTTTGTGTTGAAATTTCCTGAAGCACGAGTGGGCTCCATGCTGCTACGAAGAGCACTAACCCTGCCATGACTAGAAATTGAAAAGACATTATCAGTAGGGAGATTCTTTGCTGCCACTTGTACGAGGTTCTTGGTTCCTTTCGCATCTTGAACCGTTTCATTATTTGGTTTCGCCCAAGTTCGAATTGGTTTCCTTTCGTCGTCCTTGGCGGTATTGGTGGTAGGCAGCTCAATCATGCTCTGTCTCAAAGATTGTGGTGGCGGTCGTTTCGTCATTTCGCTTGCAGGTGTCTCCAACTCCTTTCGTTGCGTGTCGATACTACTTTCGCTCAAGCGACCGCTTGAGAGAAATGCAGCTTTCCTCTGGGCAAGGGTCATAGTAGCGCATGAAGTGTCTGGGTTTTCGAATGCTGGTTGCGAATTGACATCAGTTACAGATTGGCTATGTGAAGGCAGCTTTTTGTTTCCCCCTCCCAGTTTTTGGTCCTTCGGTAGGTCTGATTGAAATATACTTGGCGCTGAGACCCGTGCAGCGTACAATGGGGATGTACGGGCTGTATTGTCATCAAAACCAGGAACAAGGATGCAGATAGCCTTTCCATTGGTATTCCTTCCTTTGACAGGGACTAGCCTTTGTTCTGCATTTGAAATTGCTGTGTCTCTGAGGGTCCCATTTCGAGGTGTCACCGTTTTACTTTGACCCGTTGAACCGGAAGTTGTTGTTGTGGTTAAACTCGCCTGGAATTGCTTGATCCTATTCATTACTGGCACATTCGATACTTCATCAACCGGACTAGGTTTGATATTCTCGTTTTGGTCAGGCGCCTGTTTTTCTCCTTTTCCTATGATCGTCGACCTTGATTCCAGGCCTTTGTCAGCACGTGTGGTCGAATTGGAAACCATTGATTCCTTTCGTTTCACCATGTCTATACTGCCTGACTTGGGATGCGATATTTCATTACTGACTGGCTTGGGACGCGATGCTTCATTACTGACTGGCTTGGGACACGATGCTTCATTGTTGGCTGGCTTAGGGTACGATGTTTCAAGCTTGACCTTGGACTGAGTCTTGTAGAACGCCAAACGATCCTTAAAAGAAGGAACGGCATTATCAATTTCTGACGATGGAACCGAGGTTATTTCCCCCTCATCTACCGATGGGGATGGACTATCATTCCCGGCCGCGCTTGGATCATCATGTCCGGATGCATATAGATCATCATCCCCCGAAGGAATAGTTTCCAGGTCGACCTCTGATTGCTGCTCGTACCCAACTTGCTCAGATTCGTCACTACTGGTTGGAACAGGCGATAAGTAATCATGAAAATGGCCATGCTCAGGCACGACTTTTGTGATTTCCCCGGACAAGTCTATTTGAGCGTAAGCAGCTGGTGGTGGATGAACGGGAAGGCCTTGATCGTCGTTGACTGGATACAAGTCGCCAGTTTCTTCGGGCGCCACAAAGTCACGATGTCCTGCCACGTCCACACCAGATTCAGAGTCAAAACTTTGGCTGATCATTTGCATGAGTGAAAAGTCTTTGGGCTTGTGATCATCTTCTTTCTTCTTGGCTGTTCGGGCCAACAAGACTTTGGGGTTCAAGTGTCGCCCCTTCCCCATAGCCGTGGCCTTCATTTTGCTTCGCGCCGACTTGGATGCACTTCCTGGTGGAAGCGGAGGAAATCCATTATCATCTCTGACGAAACCGCCACGCTTGGAATGATCTTCTTCTCGTGGTGTCTCAATATCACCAACAAATCCCCATACTTCCTCATCACGACTTTCCAAATTCCATGCATCATCCGCGTCGCCGCCGCCGCCCCCTGTATTGGTTTCACTTTCAGTGTGATCGCTCTCGACAGAGTAACTTGGTCCAACCAGTGCATGGTGTTCAAATTCTCTTCTCAAGCCGCCTCCTTTACCAATCATGGGCTTTTTCCAAAAGGAAGCAAACAAACCTTTTTTTTCTGCCGAATTCGATGGCGATGTTGATGATCCATCAATCAATTTGAACAAATCATCCGTCTTGTTAGAAGTGTCCCTTGGACTCTCCAGTCGAATGTGTGCCATGCCTACCGAATGTTGAATCCAAGTGTTTATTGATTACAGATCCCGACTACTCGTTCTTGACACTTTTTAGTAGTTTCATTAAAGTCGGTATATTCTCTTGCAATCCACCAAACAGTAGTCTCTTGTAGTGATGTTTCTTGTGGGAAAGTGATTTGCGAGCCAGGCGGGCTTCAAACGTTTGAATGTGTGAGAACACCAAATATTTTTATAGCAGTCACTATGCTCAGTACTCATCCGCCCAATTGCAACGAATTCTACCCCACAGAAACCAATAAATGCAGCATACACTTTACTGTCCCGTCGCTGGTCTCATTCACAGTGAGGAATTGGATTCCAAGATAACGAGAGCCAATCATGCACGGCACCCCTTCCTCATTCGTGACTGTAAGTTTCGTGCACACGATTTCGCACGGATCAATTTCCTTCAAGTTTGTGTCATATGCTTAAAGCCCCTCCACTAAGCGCCCGTTGGACGTTGAATTGCCACCTTCATTCTACCTATTCCTTGGTACTTCATATCTGTTGGTTGGATGAAACCGTGAACGTGCAACGGTAGTGGGCACTATTGCAAACACTTTTGTGGTTTCGGGGGTTAAGTATTTTCCATGTCCACTATGAGAATAGCCAAGACAAGTCTTGCCGAATGCTGAGAACCAACGGGACCTTTTTATCCGCTAGGGCCCTATTTGGATGTCCGTCGATCGACCTACCCACCAATAGAATACCACGTGTTCTTCACCAAAACGAGAGTACAAATTATGGTATTGTTGCACAGCACAATCCCGAGTCAAAAAATGCCTCGTTTCGAAAAGCTGTTTTTCATTTCCAGGGACTTGTATAACAAAACATAGAGAGAGAGAAAGGGTACCACCACCCGACGACGACTCTCACAAAGAAAAACTGCATTGAAGGAATCACCATTTTCAATCGATAGTTAGTCTCTTCAGGTGTTGATACTCACACAACAAAAACTCTCGGAAACAGCATCCATCGCCATCCTATCGGTTGGTATTCGGGGCTCGGGACGCTTCTGTGATTTTTACTCATGCGTGCACAGGGAGTCATTCTGAACGATTGTTCGGACATGGATATGCGAAGTGCAAGCTCTTCGAATCAAACCGAGGCATCCAGTTCACCAAGTGTGGACAAACGATCGTATAATTCGCCTATAGAGAAAGGCGACGATGAACAACCGTTCGTTTGCCCTATGTCAGAGGAATCGGGTGCTGATGGTGTGGAAATTGATGCCCCCAGTGACGAAGAAGGTGGACTGGAACCAAAGAATAAAGCCCAACAACAACCAGAGCAAAAATGGGAATTGAAGGATGGTATGGTTCAAGTAAAGGTTCCAAGAGGGGGGAGATCATCTATTACGGAAGAAAGCAATAATCATACGCCAGACACTGCTACGGATAAACATCCAACATTCGAAAATGCTAGATTAAAGTGGGACAATGCGACGGCTCAATTGACAAAACGAAGAGTAGATCGGTTAGGAACACAGTCCTGGCATGGGAAAAGACGCCTTCAGGATGTTGCGCCAGTCAAGACGCGATCAGCTCCAAGGAATAGTCTTCGGTCAAACGACACGATAACATCCTCCCCAATACAGGAACCCATCCCTACGGAAACGGCAGAGTCAGCTAACAGTCAACCTTCTGAACCTGCAAAAGATGAAAGCAAAGGCTTATCGCCACCACGACAAACTCAAGGAAATGCGGGACAACCGAATGGGCATGTTTCAAAAGAGACTGACGCAGACGAACAGAGTATATCAATGCCAACCCCCGCCACTGCTAGAAGTAAATTTGCAGCAATGTCAGAATCGGCAAATTTAGAATCCTCAACCACCAGTTTCATTGCGGAATTACCCAAAATGCCGCGACGGTGGAAAATTGACGATGACGGGTCCGTTGCGTCGTCCGTCGTTCGAGGAGGGCGTGTCTACAAGATTCAAGGGCCATCCACGACCAAGCGTTACTCGTATTCCACCGGCCCAAGTAAATGGACACCAAGGCATTCCGTGCCTTCTTCCAACTCGATTGCGTCAAGAACGTTGACGACAGGGACGTCCAGTGAAAGCTCGGATGACGATGACATTACCGAGTACAATTCGGTTGTCCCATTGAATGATCGACAGAGACGAGGTTCGGTCGAAAGGTCCGAGTCAGGATCATCCTTCACTCCTTCAATCGCTACCTATGACGAGTTCGACACGAATTATCCTTTGCAGACCGTCCCGAGTGCTGGATCAAAGACGGAACAACAAGATCCCGGGGGGAACCCAGCGAGCGTTGAATCAGGACAGGAAGAATCCATATATGCTCCTTTGAATGACACTGAATCATATCGAAAAGCAAATCGCCAAGAAGAAGAGGAAGACGACGACGACGAGGAAGAAAAAGAAGAAGAAGAAGATGAGGATTATGAAGAAGATCTACAAGATGCCGAACCACTGGAAGACTATAACTACTTTGTAGTTGACAAAGTACCCGCAAAGAAGCGATGGACATCGAAGAATATTCATAACTTCCCCGTTTGGCCGCCAATTATCAAGGTCCAAACATGGGACAAGAAGAACGTCTCGGCCGTTTCGATAGGGAGTGGCTTTTCGTTTGATGAAAGTCTTACCAATAGCAATGCCGTTGTGAGCAGTCTTGGCGACGATGACATTTCCTATGAAGAAGAGGAATTTGTTCGACGACCACCCGAGCACAGAACGAGCTACCGAATTAGGTACGATGGGCCTACCTCCCTAAAACTTGAAAATATTTACAAGACACCTATTGCGGATAGTGACGGTCGATTTGAATCCACCAAAAAACGTGACGATGGTCTTCCTATGATGCCTTCACGACGAATTACGGATTCGGCTCCATCGGCACCTCCACGCATATCGACATCATCCGACGCAGACGACGCATCAGTATCACTTAGCGCAGCGATTGAAGACGAGGGCAACAAGCGCCCCGATGTTTGGATTACCCCCGTTTCGGGAGCATTACCTACCGAGCCTTTATGGAAAGTGAGGCGTGTCTGGGCCGTTGAGGATGAGGATGAAAAGGAACAAGATCACGCGGTTGGCAACCATGAGCTTCTTGAAAAGATTAAATCGTTAGTGGGGGCAAGGGATGGGCCTTCAGGTCATGTCTTGGACAATGCCCCGCAGCTCCCACAACGGTCTTGGCACGTTCGGACAATTGTTGAAAAGAGGGGACGACTGGAAAATGTGGAAGCGGAAAAGTCGCTGGATGTTGTAGAGCTGCAAGATAATATGAAGGTGATGGCGGAAGAAGCAGTTAAGGAGATTGCTTCAAATCAAAAAGTGTTTGAAGAATACAAAATGAAACGAGAGTTGCAAAAGGCGGAGGAAGAATTGATGGAGGACTTGCCGACGGTGGAAAGCACTGAAGATGACAACACCACAACTGACAATACTGATGCTGCAGGCGAAGCTCCAACTGTCCCTATTGACGATGGCGGCGAAGCTACAAAAGTCAAAGCTGATGATGTTGATGAATCTACAAGTGTCAATGGGAACCACGTTGACGAAGCAGTCATACCCGGCGTCGATGAGGCTGACAAAACAGCCGACGACAAAGTTGATGATGTTGATGAAACTGCGAGCGACAAGGCTACCGGTAGTGATGCCGGCGATGCCATATCCCACACAGGTCCTGATGTTGTCGCCAGCGTTGCTAATGTTGATGAAACGGCAAGCCGCTCTGCTGAGGAGGTGATAGAATCTACAACCACCAATACACGCGTCGATTCAGAAATGCAGCCAAACACCATCAATGACACCATGGACGTTTCCCACGAAGAACCTACAAAGGGCAATGGTTCGGCAAATGACAAAGACGAACCAGTTACTGATGTTCGCTTGGAGAAAGATGATGAAACAGTAATGGAAACGGAGAGCGTGGTAGCCCCAACCACAAGTGATGTTTCGGAAAAGAAGACGACAAAGAAAAAGAAAAAAGGAGAAATTTCCCCAAAACGAGAAATTTCTCCAAAATCCAGCCCAAGACCTGCCAAAGATGCCGTGGGCGATGATTCCGCGTACGTTCCAAGCACTCCGGTGCCTACCAAACAAAAACGACGGTCATCAACAGCAACATCATCAATGGCCATGCATTCGCCTTCTCCGGTGGCAACGCCGAAAAAGTCCAAATCCAAAACGAAATCCACCGACGTGTCGGCACTAGTTTCGCCTAAACGTGTCTCCAAATCATCGAAGGAATTGTTGACAACATCGAACGATTCTCCTGTGCAGACTGAAAGCAATATTGACGCATCCAAATTAGTGACTCCCAAGGTTCACAAATCCAAGACGAAGCTTGTTAGTCCAAAACCCAAATCTCCCAAACGAGAGAAAACGAAAAGCGACACGGTTCGAAAAGGAAGAAAATCAACTACTGAGAAGGAGGAGAAGGAGACTGAAACTCCCCAAATCAAGAAGAAGGTTATTTCTTTGGCACAATTAGTTCGAAATGGTACTGATTCCTCAGATAATGATGATGATGATAGCGCTGTTGAGTCAGTAGGAATCCAATCGGCAAGAGTTGAAAGTCGAGTCGCATCCAAAAAAGTGGCAACAGCAAACTTAACGTCTCCAGAACCACAAAATTTCGCGCGCCTTTCACTTGCGGCAATGGTCCAAGATACTGATTCGGAAAATGAAGAGAGTGGAAGCGACGACGAACATACCATGCCCGCATCGATTGGACCTAGAGTAGTTCAGCAGCAAACCAGCAAGTCGCCACGACGAGGACCAGGTTGGTGGAATACGCCGGGAGGAACAAAGCGACGATCCATTCCACTCAAGGGGACTAGACCTATCTCTCCACCACTCGAGAAATCCAATGACACCAAGGTCGACTCAGACTAAACAGTGTTCGCTAGACTGCAAACCAAACGGTCCGATACTACCTTTCAGAGTACCTCGTAGGATACCAAATAGAAACAATTCAACCTAGAAACATATTACAACTTTGGGTCAAAAGCAAAAACTGCAAATGCAGTGGCCCTAGGAGTCCTCCTTCTCAACAGGCGGTTCTACGAACCATGCGTAGCAACCAGCACCAAGAACAATCGCCGCGACACCCAGGAACTTGGCATCTGGTGGATCTGTATTACTATGAGCTCCCACATATCCCCTTAGCCATGAAATTTTGTTAGTAGAAGGTGTAGATTGTTGTGCAGCAGCAGTAGTACCGGCATCAACATTAGCATTATTGGAAGCAGCTGCTTGTTGGGATTGGGTTTTTTGTATGGTATCGGCCCCCTTGGCAGGGGCGGGGATGGAATTTTGACTGGTCGAAGCAACTCCCCGTTGCATCCCGCCTCGACCACTTATCGTTAGGAGCTTGGAACTCCCTCCCTTTGACACCTCCAGCAGCGCATGCCGTACACACGGATTGATCCATCGATGATTGGTAATCATGTGTGAGAGAGGAAGAGTCCTTGTACATGTACAAATACCTTTATCAATCGGAGATAACTGTGTGCACCTAGGATACACAAATCCTAGGTAAGTATCTACCGAACATACCTGGCTCATTCGTTCCGTACCAACAACGTGTCACAGAACTTGAAGTTGCGGCCACAGAAGGGCTGAAGAAGTCTTTTTGGCTATATACACCATACCACGAAGTGTCTGGTGATGACTTCGCGTTTTTTTCATATTGCGAATCGAGCAATTGTTCCAGGTTCCAGGTACAAAATACGAGGATTGACAACCAGAAGCCTACCGGTACCGGTATGTGAAAAAATCGAACAGGCAACTCACTCATCAAAGTTGACAGCGAACAGGTACCACCGTACATCATCTTTTCACAAATTCATTCGACCAAAAGCAGAAACAACATTATTACTAGCAGAAACAGTTCAGGTGTACCCCAACCCAGCGACTTCATAGAGGATCGAGACTACACACTGCACCGCACCGCACAAAATGAGCAACGACATCGACAGGCCCGATCCAGAAGCCTTCAAAGTTCACATGCGAACCGCACATGCCGGTGATGATACCGGGACTCGGGTTGATGATTTTGTGGGATCCTATGACCATACCGGTCGTGTCAAATTGGAAAAGAAGAAATGGACCCCCAAGAAACCAGACACCAGTGACAACGCCTTTCGAGTAGACGAATGGATGGGTTCCGGTGCCAAACCGCAACGAAAAAGTTGGCAGGTCAAGACCACAACGAATCTTGCCGGCAAGTCGAATGCTGGTGACGAGCACGAATCTAACGAATTCGTGGTTGCCGCAGCCAGTCCGACTGCAACTCGTAAATGGGTGCCTCCTGCCAAGGACAATGCCATTCCTCCTCCATGCAAGTCATCGCCAACAGCTAATGCCACCAAAAGTCCCAGGGCGAGTTGGCATCCAACTTCCAAGCCCTTCCATGCCAGTGACCATACCAAAGATACCTCGGTACAAAGTGAAATGAGTTTCTCTGATCTGAACATTCCGAGCACCCACAGCCACGTCAAGGATGCCATTGCGCGTCTGTCGGGAAGTATGACAAATGTCAACATTGAACCTACCAAGTCCGCCGATCACCACAGGGCTTGGCAATCTCATGGTGCACTCAATCATGATCCCAAGTCGAACGATCATGACGAAGGCTCACATACCGCGTACGAAATCGACTCGGAAGACGAAGCTTTCCATCAGGACGTGCCCCCCAAGGTAACAACAGCATCGCCAGAACCCCATATAGCGTCACCTAGTGCTGTAAGATCCTTTGTCGATAGTCATGATAATGACAAGCCCGATCCAGAACAGTACAAGATCCACATTCGTACGTCTGGTGAAGGCTCCATGTTGAAACATGATGACTTTGTCGGATCGTACAATCATACGGGTCGAACCAAATTGGAACCAAAGAAGTGGACCCCTCCCAGTAAATCAGAGCCAGGTGATAATGTCTTCAAATCCGATGACTGGATGGGATCAGGAAAGACTCAACGAAGAAGTTGGCAAGTTAAATCACCAACCAAAGTTGGTGCACAATTGCATGACCGTAAATCAGAAGAATTTGTTAGCCCGAGCAATGCCGTTGCTCACAAATGGAAGCCTCCCTCCAAGGATCATGTAGTCTCCGCGCCCTGGATGTCTCCAACACCACCAGCCAAGGATCACAACAGTAGCCCGTCCCATCGAGAAGACAAACCTACCGTGACGTCGTCTGATGTGGTCTTATCAAAACCCACGGATCCAGTTGACCACGAAAAAACATCCACCCCACCAACACCAGAAAAGGAGCTCAGTAGTGTTTCATCAAACGTCGAATCTGTAGCACCTTCACTAGTTCCTGCCATAGGCTACGTCGTTGGTCATGACGATGGAAGGCCCGATCCAGAACAATACAAGATTCACATGCGTACTGTCCATGCTGGCGAAGATACGGCGATGCGCCATGATGACTTTGTGGGATCCTATAACCACACTGGTCGTGTCAAGTTGGAAAAGAAGTGGCAACCGGCCAGCAAGCCAGAGGTTGGTGACAATGCCTTTCGATCGGATGGCTGGATGGGATCGGGAAAAACTCAAAAAAAGACTTGGCACGTCAAGTCTCCAAGTCATGTTAACAAAATTGCACAGGATGACAAACCGGCAGATGTTGTCAGCCCAAGAAATTCAGCTACACAAAAATGGCAACCTTCCTCCAAGGACCATCCAGTCTCACCTCCGATACATACAACGTCCGCACATGCGGAGCCTGACGACGTCACATCCCATGTAGAAGAAGAGCCTGTACAATCTGAAGTGGTCTCAGCGAAACCCACAGAAACAGTTCACCAAGAAGAACCAAGTGAGACACTTGCACCAAAGAAACAGGAAACAAGCCCTGCCCCTCCGCCCCAATCCGAATCTGTGGCAAAACCATCATCACCATCCGCAGCACCTGCTATCGTTCCTGCCGCGGGCTATGTCGTGGGCTATGACGATGGAAGGCCCGATCCAGAACAATACAAGATCCACATGCGTACTGTCCATGCTGGTGAAGATACAGCGATGCGACATGATGACTTTGTGGGATCGTATAGCCACACTGGTCGTGTCAAGTTGGAAAAGAAGTTGAAACCAGCTAGTAAACCAGAGACGGGTGACAATGCCTTTCGATCGGATGACTGGATGGGTTCCGGCGCACCAAAGAAGAAATCGTGGAAAATTAAAGAATGAGCGGGTGTGAGTTTCTGTGGGGGATCTATGCCTTATGGCAATTTGTTTGTATTTATGGAAGTTTTACATTATATTATGAAGAAGGAAACATGTTGCCTACCGATGGCTTTTGGTGCGAAACAATCAGTGTATGTGTATAGTGTCTTATATTAGGCAATATGATGTTGCACCAAGGATGCAAGAAGTCGTTACAGTGGGTACTCTTTTGAGAATGGTCAACAACAAAAGCGAAAAGCCAAGAAAGAAGAAAAAAACGAAAGTTAGTTTCATTCCATGGATGATGTTACGAGTCGTCGTGCTCGAGGATTCATGAGATGATTCTTCTGATCTGACAATTGACAAGAAGTAATCATGAATTGGAATTTGAAAAAGTTAGAAAAGGATTATGTTCAATGGTAGGTAAATACAACTGTCTCACGAGTATCTTCCGTTTCTATTCGACATTTGCTTTTGTTTTCGAATTTCATCCCGAATGTTGGTGATTGGCATGGCAAGATCTCCATACTTCTTCATCTTCTCACCAACTTCAGTCGTAGCCAAGTAATCAGGACGAGCATGGTAGTTGGTATGGTCGTCGTTCTTGAAAGGAGTAAAAGTGATTGGAGCTGCCAAGTTTCCATCTCTCGTCTTCATTAGATCTGCCTTGCCAGTTGGTCGTAGCTTAACCACCCTTGGCCCAAGCGGGTTTTTCCCAGAGTCCATCATCGTCCATGTCATTTTGGAAACTCATTTTTCACAATCAAGATGAGACAAATGTGATGATTCGGTGTCTGAAATGAATTCAAAAATTTGTGAGACAAGTTGTATTGGCTGTGGGTTTGGGGTTTTCCGAAGTTTTTTAGCGCGTAGTTTCGCACTTGTGTATCTTATCTTGCCTCGAATCTTGGTTTCTGTGACCCAAGTCTTGGATGAGTTTACCACACTTATATTCCTTTCTCGTTCACATTTGCGCTTGCCTTCAATATAGTAAATATGAGCCAAGATGGTCTAGTGTTAATTGTGCTCCTTTTCCAGTCACTAGCACATTAGAAATTATTTACAGCATGTACCAATTAGGTTCCGGCAAGAACCCAATCAATCATTCTTACTCGTTACTACCATGTACCTGGCACAGTCACTTCCAGTCTTGTCACCCATCCCTCTGTAAATTGATGCTAAATTAATGACGGACATTCACATCATCACACTCGCTCTAAAAAGTGGTACTCTCAAACAGAAAGCGCCCACTTGAGACAAAGCCCCATCTTTCATTGCGCACAGCCCACACCAATAGAAAAACCACCGTGCCAAACTCAATTACTGGTCCAAAATGCAACGATGGAGAAGTTGATTCTTGGCAGCACAGAACTATCTAGCTCGATATGCCAATGCCGTCTTGTGTCACACTCCACATTTCCTTTGAGGCATAATACTCTAAAAAGCGCTGACGAATTGATCGTCCGAAGCAATCAGAGTCATGTACCACAAAATGTTGATGTCACTGGCGCAATGACGAAATGAACGATGAAGGCGAGAACTGTTCTAGCTATCATCCAACTCATGACCTCGAATCGCGAAGAAGCTAACATAAAGGTTACTTTGACAAACAGTCCCGTGTGCGCTTGCTTTTGGTTGCCTGGTCACGAACTATCACTTTAGGGGATGAGAGACAGGGATTTTCCCAACGAGCAAAACGCACGAACGTCTTCTCACTATGCAATTTTAGCGTTCCAAGCAAAAGTTGTGATGAGATGAGCTTACATTAGTGCTAGACGACAAGTTTCAAATGCAAGTCCATCAGCTCCACTTGTCTATATTTTTTCTTGACATGTGCGTTTACAATGCAAACATGATTTACCAGCCCTCACATCAGAAGAAATTTATCCTTTTTCTCACTTCTTCACCTTGCGAATCTCTTCTCGAATGTTAGTGATCGGCATGGCCAAATTCTGTCCTTGCTTGACAGCTTCACCTACGTCAGTCTTTCGAAGAATTTCAGCGTTTGCTACCTTATTCGAATGATCTTCATTTTTGTAGGGAGTGAATGTGATAGGTGCTGCCAAATCATAGCCTTCTTTTGCAGCAGCCCCAACCTCCGTTGACTTGAGAATATGGGGATTGGCGACTGGGTTCGAATGATCTTCGTTCTTGAAAGGTGTAAATGTGATTGGGGCAGCAAGGTTCTCACCGCTCTTCACTGCTTGGCCAACTTCAGAGGGTCGAAGCTTTTCTGGATTGGCAACCCTGTTGGAATGATCCTCGTTCTTGAATGGGGTAAAGGTGATGGGTGCAGCCAAGTTCCCTGACGTCTTCATGACATCGGCCTTGCCTGTAGATCGGAGTTTGACACCTCCTTTCGCCCAGGCAGGTTTCTCCCACAATCCATCTTCACCTTCGTCTCCCATGGTCAATGCGGCAATAACAAGGGCTATGCTGATAAGAAGTTAATAACAATGTCAATAACAACAATGGTAGGTTTGTGCTGCACCTCGTCGGGTGGACCAAATCACCGACGCAGCGACGGGGCTGTTTTTGCCCATCGAGTCCATAAGAACAGGTAGGGTTTATGCTACGAAAAAGTCTCGCCTATTTAATGGCAAGTCATTAAACCCCGTTTCGTAGAGTCACAGTAACGGACACATGACGGGCGTACCAAAAGCTCGACACATTGCAGACGAAAGAGTCATGATTCTGGTGCTGGATGACCTTGTGGTTAACAAAAAAGCCATCCGACATGTTCGCAATATCACGTGCCCAGTGCCCAAGTGTGCCAACTTCAAGTACGACCTCTCTTGCAAACATCAAATGCCTCGAAGCGGCTTTTGACTTCCCGCGAATAGAGCCCAACTTCCGTGCTTCCCTTCGTTGGGGCATATCATGACGACCTTGATATAGCCCTCGCATCCGGATGTTTTGGATCGTGCAAGGCCAGAGGGAAGGTTTCTACGGCAGACGATCAGCCACACCGTTGTTCTTATCGTTGGTGAGCAATTCTTTTCACCCCATCGCTCCATCTTTGGTTTTCTACCATCCAAGCATGATTTCTGAATCCTCCCAAGTGTTTCTAAATAATTCTCCTGGAGGCAATATGGACGAGATTGTAGAGTTCGATTTGGAAAAGCTATTATCCATGATGCCAGAGAAGCAAGATGCTTTTCGCGCATCATCCATCAACATCAACAAGGTCAATCCCGGAAAGGAAGATTCAAACGACAACATGGAGTCAAAAGAAGTGGTCGAACAAATGCTCGCTATTGACGCTGGAGAAGCAACTGGTAACGACAGCACCATGGACGAGGCGGATGGTGTCGTGGTCAATCCCCTGGGCAATAAAGGAACAGAGCCCTGTTCACGGGCACGGGAAGAAACAAAAATGGAAGCGAAGGAACGGAATGAGACTGACGATGCTCAGGAGACATACTTGCAAGACAGCGTTGAAATGAACGATGACGTGGAAGACGAAAGATTGTTGCCCGAACCTCCTCAAACACCAGTCACTTCGCCGGCAGCAGGGGCCAAGATGAAGTTTCAAGTGGTCAACAACAATGGAAGAATGACGCTCCGAGTCGCACGTAGCGACCAAGTCTCACCACAAATGCGCAAGTCCATGGTTGTATCTCCGACCACTCCCAAGTCTCGATCCAAGCCACGCAGGGCAAGTGACACCGGCACTCCGCAAAGAACCAAAACAACAGAGACATCAATTGGTGGCAAAACGCGAAATAAAGTCATGAGTCCTCGAAGTTCGGTAATGGACAGCAAGGCATCCATTGCATCGCCCAACAAACCACTGATGGATTTGAGACATATTCTCAAAAAGTATGAAAAGAAAAGGACCAGTCCCACAGCAACAGGAACATGAGGTTCGGATTTTACGGCAGCTTGTCGGCAATTCCATTCTTGACAGGAACAACGACAAGGCATCAGAGAAAAGTACGACAAAAAAGGACAAGCGCTCCTGCGACTCAAATTCTCCAAATGACCAAAGGGACGTTGGAACTGATTCCTTTAACGCTTTGGAAGATGAGGTGATCCCAGAAAAACCAAGACTTCCAACAAGAGAGGAAATCGTTGTCATTGCCGAATACGATGAAGAACAACTCAAGCTATGGAAAACCATGAACGCTCTTGACAGTAGCCTTCCCCGCATTGAGCGACCCCAGGAGATGTTCCCGCTGCGGCCTGGAGTTCGAAGTGAAAAGAAGTCTGCGTCTCCAAGAAATAGTGGTGTTAGAGCGTTCAGTAGACCCGAAGAATGGTTGGGTCATCCCGAATGGAATGCATCTCAGAAATCCTACCGTTCCATCACCTCCGACGAACAACCAGATGATGATATTCTCGTCATGGAGCCAGACGAGTAACTCTATACAACAATACACGTGGGTTTCGTTGCAAAAGCAAGGCCATCGGGATATGCCCAAGAAACCTAATATACGATTTTTTTGTGTTTTTTCGATAAGAATTATTCTAGCACATTTGAGCTACACCAATGTACTTTCTTGATTCAATTCGCTCAACTTTCTGCGTCACTTCCGGCATCAAAGTAGTCATTATCACCGGCAACCCCCAAATTGTCTGGCGGTTGGGAGATATTTTGTTGTCCGCTATCAAAGCCCGGAAAGATCAAGCCCTTTGGATTTTTTGTGGAAAATGTGTGCGAACCTTTTGGTGAGGAGAAGGTAACTTCCAACAAGGGTTCTCCATTGCTGACAGTCAAGCCACCAACTCCACTAATGAGTTTGTGAACGTCGTGTCCCGGGGGAGCTTGTACGATACAGGTTGTCAAGGTGGCCTTTAAAGCAATGGTTGCCGTTGGATGATGAGCTGGATCCTTCCATTTGATGTAACAAGGAGCCACACCACCAACGTCATGTCCATACATGGTCAGGATATCCCATTGTCGGATTGACTTGTCTGGAAGGGCTTGAACCATGGCAATATGGTCGGGATCCCAACCAAGAACATCGTATATGTAACCCTCGATTAGTCTCGATACCTCACTGGATCGAATGGAGTAATAATACGGTGTGATGGTACCCTTTTCTAATTGCGCCAGTTCTTCACCAAGTGGACCAGGATTGTCAAAGTCCGGAGCCAAAAGTTCCAGGTATCGATTTTCATCCAAACCAATGTGGGCAGTTTTGGCCCCTAGGCCCTGGAGTGGACCTACGGGTGTCGGGCGAATACCTGCCATTTCTTCAAATTGGTCCATTGCCGCATCCAAATCAGGAACTGCCAGAACAATATGATCAAGAACGTTATCCTCCAAGTCAACATCATTGTCATATGTGGTTCGGCTCGCTTCTTCCTCAACGCCATGAATATCCATCCATCGTTGCATCATTTTGTTCAACTTGGTGTCATACGAATCTTTGGATGCAATGGATGGCCATGATCCAACGGAAGATAGATCATCAAAGGATTGCACGTCAACTGGAACTTGTAGACCTTCTTCATCATTTTCATCGCCATCGTCATTGGGCAAGGCGAATTCTAAAATCAATTGAGTTTTGACCTTGGGCTTTTCTTTAATGGGAGTGACTTCACCACCAGTGGGTGAAGCCTCCTGGTCCGAACTGACATCTACAAAGCCATCCAGATTATAGTCGTTGGATGGTTCCAATGGTGGCGTTACCGCCCGTACGACCTCTTGATTCTCACTTTCTTCTTCTTTTCCTTCTTCATCATTATCATCATCATCGACGTCATCACGATTCGACTCTTCCTCATCCAATACAAGATGAGGTTTAATTGGCGACGGCGCCTGTTGAGGAGGGGGTTCGTGCGCCACTTCACCATCATCATCATCATCATCATCCAGTGGTAATGAGGGGATAGGATAGGCACGGGGTGGTGATCTGGTTTTCTTTTTCGGACTTAGTAACTTGTTTTCCATGACCAAATCTTGTTTAGCCACAAATTTGTGTGTTCCGCTGGTGGGGGATACTATATCGGCATAGGCACTACTCCAATCGGGTTTGATCGAGCCAGGTGGCGGTTTGGATCCCCACGGATTCTTGGCTCGTGCCTTGCGAAGAGATGGGGGATAATGGGATTATCCGGGTCGTCACTGAGGACACTGGTCCAGGCATTGCGAATAATATTCGGAGGGGGCTTTTTCACCTCCACCCTACCCTTGCGTCGTTGTTGTTGCTCATCCTTTTTCTTGGCTCGTTCCACAATTTCCTCGGTCGCCTTTTGTTTAATTTCTGGTTTGGCACTAAGCACACTAATCAGTGAGGGTGCCTCATCAATATTGACATTTTCCTGAAAGGTTCCTTTTCGTTTGGGATCAAAGGAACTTCGTTTGGTGTACCGGCTAGGACCCGTGGCCGCCGCATTCACGTTGCCGACATGCTGACGAAACTTGAGCCCACTTTTCCAGTTGGTTAGAGAAGGTTTCGGATTCACCAGAGGACTCAGAAATCGTGAACCGGGATGGCCAAATTTTTTGTCCGTAGAAGGCATGATACACCACACAGCCCAGGAGGGGTTCCTTGCTGTTGAGTTGCAACCTTTTTTCCTCGAGAGCAAATATGTACGATTTCAGTGCCTCTCGACAGACCACACGATGCCTATAGTTTCGATCAATCCTACTACCGGTAGGTTTTCGCAATTAGAATCCACTGTCGCCTCTTTCTCGTCTGTAATACGGTATCTGTCAACGCCACTAGCGGTTCTGTTTTTTGCAAGGTCAAGATGGGTGTCAACTGGTGGTATTTACAAATACACCGAAGTACGGAGTAATGAAACACGGAGGGGCAACTTCTCAATGAGTCTCTACTTCGTCCGTTGAATTTGACTTCTCGGACTAAAACAAGGGTCTTGCTGGCATCCCCCTAAAATGACCGGCAAGGAATGACCCAGGACCTCGAACCAATCATGGATGACCCTGGTGACAACGAAACTGGATAGATTCGTGTGACCCGACAGGCTAGGTACTTGAACCTGGTACAATTCACAGGCGACGTGGTCGCGGGTGCCGCATTTTTCTAGTGCTTGCCATACCAGCGTCCATTTTCTTGTTTGATTGGAAGAGAAATCCAAAACAAAGATACAACAACAATGGCAGAGGAAGACGATGGACTTTGGGAAAAGCCGGCCTGGGCCAAGGGTGGTGTCAAACTCAAATCAACGGGCAAGGCGGATGCTATGAAGACTGACGGGAACTTGGCGGCTCCCATTACGTTTACACCCTTTAAGAACGAGGATCATTCCAACAAGGTAGCCAATACAGAAATTCTTCGAAAAACCGACGTTGGGGAAGCGGTCAAACAAGGTCAGAATTTAGCCATGCCTATTACCAACATTCGAGATGAGATTCGCAAGGCCAAGAAAGGGTCGTAAACAAAGGCAAGGTGATTTTCTGTGAGGGCATCGGTTGGATCGTGCATGTTCTTTTATCAGGATTCACAGTCAGTCGTATATCGCACTACCAATAGGCCTACGACCATGCCATGCTTAAAATGCCATAATTTCTTGAGGGATTTTAAATTTCATTTTGTAAGTGTTGGTATACCTTAGATTTATGAAAACATTCGTCACAACGTGGTTGAAGAGCACCCTCATCTTTCCGACTTCGCTTGCGCTGAAGAATCAGATGGTGCGTCGGCCGCAACATTGTAGTCAAGGGAAGTGTAGGATTCTATTTTCGCTTGGATGTGACTTTTTCGTGATGTATGGTACCAGTCCGTATTCCATGATTTATTGTGAACTTTCTCCAAACGCCCCGTCATTTTTTCTTGTCAGGGATAAAACCGGATTCTTCCAAGGCATCACGAGCCACAGTGGCAAAGTACTTGAACCGACTTGGACCAAGATGGATACCACCAAACCATCTGGATACTACTACAATCACATTGGTGACATTGGCCATTTCCAATAATGCTGCAAGTTTGGACCCCGCCCTTTTTCTCCATCGTCGTCATTATCACTCACCCAACACTCACGATGCGTATCCCAAAATCGATAGGCAATCATATTGTGATTTGCCTTGGCGACCTTCTTGTCATTGAAAAGTAGTTCTGCCAAAACCCAATTGACATGATCCATGGATTCGACGGATGCTACCTGGGCAATCATGGTTTCAGCAGGCCCGGATTTGGGTGGATGATAGGGTGACCCTCGATAAATGATACGACGATTCGATTCATTTTGAATAATCGACTCGTGAAAATGACGAATGGGTTGTCCAAATTTGCTCGATGCCGGACGAAAGATTCTAACTCCAGTTTCACCAATCGCTTCTTCCTGGGATCTCTCAGATTCAATAGCATCACCCTCTTCCTCTTGTTGTTGTTGTTGCGATAAATCGAGATCACCAAGTACCATTCGCAAATGTTCTACCCACAAAATTGCCACTTCCAAATCGTTTTGATGCATGGCCATCAGTTCCTCTTCCAATTGGTGTCGTCGTGTCGAAGACAGGACAAAAGATGGAGCATGGATATGCGGGATTGGTGCTTCTTTGGATGGGTACTCTGTAGATAAGACAATTTCCAAATCCACCCCTGAAGCAATTTTGATTCTCCAACAAGACCCATTATTATTATCATCATCATCATTATCCACTACTACTGTCACGTCATGTTCCCCATAAAACGCAATCAAGGCTTCCAGCTCGTCTCGCCGTCGATCCTTGTCGGACATATGCGCGTGGTTCCGACAGTCGTCGCTTCAAATATCACCACGGAACTTTGCAATCTCCCTCTATACACCGTACACGAGTGTTTGCCAGATGATTGTCATGAAAGAAGAAGAGGATAAGGATGTGATAGGTAATAGTTGTCAGGATACGACAAGTGGACTCAGTGTCAATAGTGGTACTTGTACGTTTCGTCTCTTCACGACATCATTAGTCGAACCAATCGGAAGCAATCGGACTCTTTTGAGCGGTTTAGATCGATGTACAAGTACCGGTAATACCTACTAACGTTAGTAATACCGAACAAGATGGAAGCCTTGACTGGTTCGCGACGTACTATCTACCGGTAAATTTGTTCAAAATACTTGTCGTTTTGTGGGAAGAAAGGAACCAGTAGACTCTGGCGGGACAAACCGGCATATATATTTCGGAAATTGCTTGCGGCCCATCAACTTCTCCGTGCTGGATGCAATCAAAAGCCGAACACTACGGTAGTCGTAACGAACCTAAAAGATTCGGTTACAATGACCACGCTGTGTCATGCACAGGGCAATGAGAAAAACAATTGCGCCGCAAGAAGTCTTTGGCTCTCATATATTTTTTGTATTCTGACACCCTATAAAACACGTTCAAGATGGTTGCCATATTAACACAAGAAAACCAGATTGTCCCAGATTACGGTACTCTGAACGAGGAGCTAGACGCTCTCTCACAACAGTTCTATGGTAGCGTCCCCGTTGACGTTCAAGAATTCTTTACGACCTATTTGCAACGTTGGAAGTCCACTGAGATTCTTCAAGAGGCATTAAAGGAAGGAGATGTGGCTCCTGACTTTGTTCTTCCCGACCAAGATGGGAAATTGGTCAGTTCCATTGATCTTCGAGCCAAAGGCCCTCTTGTAATCATCTTCTTTCGCGGTAACTGGTGTACCTATTGCAATGCTACTCTGCGCATGATTCGCAAGTATTCTCCACACTTTAGGGCCCGAGGTGCGACCGTCGTGGCCATTTCCCCACAAACTATTGAGCGTAACAAGGAGATTCGAAAATCTGCCGGATTGGACTTTCCAGTCCTGTCCGATACCAGTAGTGAGTATGCACAACTATTGAACATTGCTTATGTTCTCGATGAAGACTTGCAAAGAATGATTGAATCCGGGGGTACCACGTTTCAAGAAATGAATGGAACCAATGAATATGGTGTTCCAGTTCTCCCGATTCCTGCCACCTATGTGGTTCAGTCCGATGCAAGAGTCACCTACGCCTATGTAGATACGGATTTTACCCACCGTGCCGAGCCCCTTGATGTTTTGAATGCCCTCCCCCCTCTCGGGAAACGCCGGCTTTCCTTGCACGAACTTCTCGACATTGAAATGGCCAAACTCAAGGACACCTATCCTGAACATCGTATTCGGCTATTTTTTGATGCTGTCGACGAAGCCAAAAAGAAGGCTATTGAAGATTCGGCTCAACAAGTGGGTGATATGGCTCCCGACTTTCGCTTGCTGGATGGCAAAACTGGGGAAACCTTTGATTCCAAGCAAGTTCGTCGTCAAGGACCTTTGGTTGTCGTGTTTCACCATAATTCATCCTTGTGTCGTATTCAACTGGATGCACTCCAACGACTACTTCCGAAATTCCAAGCCAAGGGAGCAAATCTTGTGGCCATCTCTCCCAAAAATTCGACCGAAAGTGGAATTAAATTTCCTCAGCTACAAGATTCGGCTCCACAGCAACCGGTGGCTCAGCAATTTGGTGTCTTGCATCCATTGCCACAATGGGAAGGAGATGCCAAGGAGTTGCCCATTCCTTCCACCTTTGTGATTGATAGCAATGGAAGAGTTGTATATTCCTTCCTGGATGTGGATCCCGGCCGACGACCAGATCCAGCAGAAGTCTTAGAGGCAATTCCACCTCCAGCACCACATCCACTCAAGCGTGGTCCCTTTTCCATGATCTTTGGGGGACGAGTGGCTCCGCGGGCCAAGAGGAGGCGTCAAGTCTAATCTGGTTTTTTGTCAGTAAAATTTTTTAAGCATGATGCGACTTTTCGTGATGTACGGTGCCAATCCGTATTCCATAATTGTGCGCTTTCTCCCAATGCCTAGTCATTTTTTCTTGTCGATGATAAAGCTAGATTCTTCCAAGGCATCAAGAGCCACACTGGCAAAGTACTTGAATCGACTTGGAGCAAGATGGATACCACGAAATCATCTGGATACTACTACCATCACATTGGTGACATGGGCCGTTTCCAATAATGCAGCCAGTTTGGACCCCGCCCATTTTTCTCCATCATCGTCATTATCACTCAGCCATTCCCGGTGGGAGTCCCAAAATCGATAGGCAATCATATTGCGATTGGCCTTGCCAACTTTTTTGTCATTGAACAGTAGTTCAGCCAAAACCCAATTGCCTTGATCCATCGTTTCAACCGATGCCACGTGGGCAATCATGGTTTCGGCAGGCCCTGATTTGGGTGGATGATAGGGTCGTCCTCGATGTATGTTACGCCGATTCAAATCCTCGATGAATGGTCTGACGTTTCGATTCATTTCGAATAATCGACTCGTGAAAATGACGAATGGGTTGGCCAAATTTGCTTGAGGCTGGATGAGGGATTCTAACTCCAGTTTCACCAATTGGCTATTCATGGGATTTCTCAAGTTCAATAGCCTCACCCTCTTCCTTTGCTGTTACGATAAATCGATATCACCAAGTACCATTCGCAAATGTTCTGCCCACATAATTTCCAGTTACAAATCGTTTTGATGCATTGCTATCAATTCCTTTTTGTCGTCGTGTCGGTGACAGCAAAGGATGAAGTATGGATACGAGGGATATGTGCCTTGGTTGGGTACTCTGTAGATAAGACAATTTCCAAATCCACCCCTGAGCAATTTTGATTCTCCCACAAGAACCACCGCCGCCATCATGATGATGATCATTACCATCATCCACGGTCACGTCATCTTGCCCATAAGATGCAATCAAGGCATCCAACTCGTCTTGTCGTCGATCCTTGTCGGGCATGCGCGCGCGCTTTCGGCTGTCAAAATAGCCACGGTACCTTGCAATCTCCCTCTATACACCACCGTACAAGAGTGCTTGCCAGATGATTGCCATGAATAAGAAGAAGAAGAGGTGGATGAGGCGAAGAAGGAGACGACGATGTGATGCCAACGACACGAACAAGTTGACGGTCGTCGTTTCGCGCGAAACCAATCGGCGGCTTTGGGACAAACTACGACTAGTGGATGGTGTCAGTTGGAATAATAAAAAGGGACTTGGACTGGTTGTGGGATATATATTTGTAGAAAGTGCTTGTTGTTCTGTGAGCGGGGAGGAACCGGGAGCTTTCTCGGGAGAAAGGCATATTTACCTGGTACAGTTGAAATTGCCTGGGAACGAGGAACAAAATTGAACACTGTCCCATAAACTTGACTGTGAGCGAGAGCGGAACTAGCAATCGATCGGTACCTACCGGTAGTACCAGGTACAAGGTACAGGGCGATTTACAGTAGGATCCCATCCGAACGTGAAATGCTCAAATAACATGCGCCACAAAAAGTCTCTGGCTTTCTCATTTTTTTTTCTGTCCCGACACAAAATACATCCAAGATGGATGCCATACTAACACCTGCCCATGAAACAGTCATTCCAGATTACGGTACTCTGAACGAGGAGCTAGACGCTCTCTCACAACAGTTCTATGGTAGCGTCCCCGTTGACGTTCAAGAATTCTTTACGACCTATTTGCAACGTTGGAAGTCCACTGAGATTCTTC
>SWEM01000373.1:0-30749 GCA_019593585.1 Nitzschia palea | reverse complement strand
AGGCTGTGACCAAGTTCAGCTCTTCGTAAACGTATTGAAAGATTATATCTTTTGTCATTACGAACCGTGGCTTTTAAGTCACATCAACAAACCGGAAACTTTTGTTTCCACCCTTTTACCCAAAGAAGACCCTTCCTATGTTGGTATTTTATGACTTTTTATTCTCTTGCCAAGTTTCGTCGTCTTGACTGATTTCTGCATGAGTAAGTCCCATTTGTAGATAAGCAACTAGTAGTCTAGGCTCATTTGTACCCAATGAAAGATATACCCACACTATTGAGTGTCCTTCACCATCTCACTCGTTAGTTCCCTCATCGCTTAAATGTGTCACTTGCCCATGCGTAAGTTTTCAGAGGCGACAACAATCGGTGATAAATAACAAAGGAATTGGCTACAGAGGACTGGATGAGGTGATTAACAACAGTTTACGATTATACCATCTCCACTGCTACGTTTCAACATCCCTGTTATCATCATCATCTGCACCCTCGTCTTCTCCCTCAGTCCCTCCACCGTCGCTCTTCTTCTTCTTTTGCTTCGCGCGCTTTTTGGCGTTGCGTTTCCTTCTCTTCTCGATTTCTTCAGGTGACAGTTCCTTGTTGGCTTCCGCTTCCTCCAACTCATCAGTAGCAACTTCTGCGGCTTCGTTGGCTGGTAATGGGGGTTGTTTATCTCTCTTGTCCCTGCGGTTCCGCGCTGGCTTGGTGGCTGTAGGAGTACTAGTGCTAGTTGCCAGGCTTGCCGTTTTCGCCTCGGATGCTTGACAAGCGGCGTCAGCTGCTGCCAGTGCCGCTTCTAAATCACCACCAAATAGATTTGGAAACATCTTTCGATTAAACTCCATCGATGTAGCTGCCAAACGTTTGTGTTCACTTGGCGATGATTTCAACCCTCCTGTTGTCAACTCATCACTGACCATGAAACTCTGAACACCCTGAATAATGGTGCCGACACTCCACATTGGATTCCACGACTCGGGATGAAAATCACTCATGGACAAACAGAGGCGAGTATTGACCTTGAAACGCCCCGAGGGAGTTAGCACCATAATACTAGGTGGTTTCATTGGATATTCATTCGGAAAAATAAGCTTGCCAATGTACACTCCACCTTCGAAGGGAGTGCCAACCGGTCCACGAACCGCATAATGCCATTTGAGGGATGTTACTTTCATCCGGTTCGGCAATGACGCCTGGTGGTGGATCCCTTTGAAGTGCCATAAGCTCTTTCCGCAGGCGAGCGGTTGCCATTGTTGGTGCCATCTCGGATCAATTCTCTTTTTCTTTTTCACAGTTGCATACCGGTAGAAGTAGTATCACTTCTGTTGCATCGGGTTTGTTCGACCCAATGGGTGATCTGGTCTGGCTGGCGCTCGATAGATGGTTAAATGTGAACTCCATATACGTACTCATAGTCAGTATATCAACTCATACCGATATCTTGTGCACCTGGTATCACTTTTTTGGAAAAACGAAGTTCTGGCAGTAGTGTGTGAAACCTTGCTGGTCCTGTTAGTACTACCTACTTTTAACGAAAAAGGCTCCTGATCTCGCGTGGGACCTAACCACACCAAAAGCAGCCTATCAATCATTAACATTTTCCATGCTGGCTCAGCTATGAGTAGCACCGTACAAACGTCTAATGGCCCTCAGAACACCAGCCGCCTGCCAGAAGTGCGGATCGATCCCGAGCCTCCTGACTGCTGCACCTGGTTCAACACTTTTCCTTTCCACGCAGTAGGAGAGAACGACTACTATTCTGTGACAAACAAAGTAATAGAGAAAATTCTTTCAGGACAAGCTTTCGAAATAACAAAATGTGCGCTCATAATTAGAGTATTGACAGTGAAATGCATATGCCGATAAGGCAGCCACAGGCAGGCCATGTGTCCTGCCTCCTCATCACTTTTCCAACTAGTATGTCTCCGCATTCCTCATCAGGACAACCACTTAATACCAATGTATTACGCAGCAGGAAAACATATCCAAAAATTGCACGGCACAAATGTGCAAGGTCTTTCCAGGTCGTTTGGAAAGCAAGAAACGTGGCGGCCTCTGCGATGAAGTGAACTACCCAGTGAAGACCAGCAGGATTGCGCTGCATGATTTACTCTGTCTTGGTACTGGACAGCTTGCAGACTTGCATACACTCTTCTTTCTGGAAACAGTCGCCCTCAAATCGGCCGATGTTCCCCTTGAAAATTGGAAGAGATTAAAATGTCAAAATGATTTGACGGGGGGGGGCATCGGATTAGCAACCATGGTTTCCAATGCGATCATTTCCATCAGAGTTGCAGTCTTGACTTTGGTCCTCAATGAGATCGAGAACCTTATCGATGCATTCAAGAAGAAATTTCCGCCTGACTTCGAGCGGTCTCATTGCTGGAGACAAAGTCCAATCGGAGGACGTTGCTTGCATGCTGGAAAAACTGTCATCTTCAGGGGGCGCAACACAAGATGGGAGGAACATACTCCTATTCCCGAATGATCGTTCCATGGCTCTGTTGGCATTGCCATTCTGGACTTCTGATTTCATGTTGGCTTCGGGTCGCATGGTGTAAAATGACCAAACAGAGTTGGAACAAAAAATTGTGAGCGTTGGAAATTGAATGGTCAAAATGTCGAATGCAAAAATGTCATGTACGAAAGAGTGAAGCGAGCTGCATTTGCATGAGAACCAAGATCCTAAAGAATTTTGTTTGCGGGGAACCAGTTTCTGTCATAATGGATATTTCTGTTTCTACCTTGACAAGATACATTTTATAGCCCCAAAGAATGATTCGCGCACATCGATTAGTTACCAACGCATGTGGTCGTTCCGAGTTGCAGATTATGCTGGAATATCATGATATGATTCCATCGGTAACTTCGGCATTTCACAACCAGGCTTGAACCGGTACTCACTTTGGTAATAAGTATTGCAAGTGCTTCAGATTGAAACTTCCGACTTATGCTTGGAAGACACAACTGTCGACTTCAAGTATGTCCAGTAAATGATCGGGGCGCTCATGGTTCCCTACAAGATTGAGGAACCAATTCGTTCTGCCTTCCGAAGGTTCAAACGGAAGCTCAATGTGAGTTCGACATCGACTCCCATGACTGTGACATAACAATCAACTGGTGGTGGTTGAAAATTACCGTTTTTATATTTATAATAGACTCAGTATTCTCCAACGAAACTAGTGAAGCACCAGGAACTACCGTACCTTCGGTAGTTCAACAGTTCCTTGCACAAACGAGGAAGGCGTCCTTCTTCCTACTTCAGTGATTTTTCAGGGTCGCTAACTGTAAGGTCGAGCATCTCTCTTTTGGTTGCCACGTCAAATGATCAGTGGTAACATTTGTTGCGCATTTTCACTGTCAGCAACTACGACTACAGTGAAACACAAAATAGATGTTGATTTCGTGTTCCATGGTCGCGCGACTATCGTCACGACAATCTGCACCTGGTATTTGAGTGTTCTTGGCTCCTACACGGTTTTATCGTTTTATCAACTCATAAGTAATACTTCCTTGCTTCTACCGGTGGATTTATCAGCTGTAGCGAGGCTGCGTGCCTGATGTCATTATTCTTCAACTGATGACCGATTTGTCCCCTTCGGAGTGACGCTATTACTGTCGGCAATGACTTTGATGACGACCTCGTTCCCCGGGCTACTACTTGTACCGGTAGATTCATCGGATGTCCTCTCGGGACAAACTTCCCCAATCACTTGTGCGACCATTGGGCTTTTTTCTTTCGATACCTCTCTTCTGGATGACGTAGATGATTTCGTGCCTGCCGATTTGTCTTCGGTTGAAGTTGAGTTGGAAGACCCCAAGACCAAGACCGACCTTTTCCTGTACTCATCAGGTTCGATTCCAAGTTGCGCCAAAGCTAGGTCTTCCTCGGCTTCACCGAGCGACTTACCACTCATGACTTCTTTGCGCTTAGTCTCCAAGATCGCATTCACTTCTTCTGGAGGTGCACCAAGCGCCTTCAGAACTGCACCACCGAAGGGTAGCGTGAGTAATAAATTGTCTTCTGGAAGGATAGGAACCATGGCAGCCACATCTAGGGTAGTTTGTAGGCGATAAGCGTGATCCTTGTCCTTGGCTCGACAGAAAATCTTCAAATCAGGATACCACCGTCGAAGAGCGATAACTGCACGGTTTGCCAGTGCTTTGTCAGATATACAAACGATAACTGCTTTGGCTTTTCCAACGTTGAAGGCATCGGCGACTTCTTGTCGTCCAATATCACCGAAAAAAATGGGTAGACCTGCATTTCTAGCTTGAATAGCCTTGTTTGGATCGATGTCAATGCCAACATATTTGATCAATTTGCGATCAAGCAGATCGCATACAACCTTTCCAACAGCCCCATATCCAACTACGACAGCAAAGTCGTCGCTTGCCTTGATCTCGTTGGCGTCGCGGTCTTGTCCAGTGTAATGCGTGAAATCACTCTTCTCTTCCAGACTCTTGGCAATACGTCCGCCAACTGAGGCCATTGCCGGTGTGAGTGCCATGGTCAAACTGACACATGTCAACATGAGTTTGGTAGTCGACTTGTCCAGGATACCCAGCGATCTGGCAAGGCCAAATGCAACGAAAGCAAACTCGCCTCCCTGACTAAGGATAAGCCCTGTTTGCTGGGATACGGAGAGGCTCAGACCAAAAACCAAACTCAAACCTGTGAGGATGGCAGATTTGATCACCAATATCCCCAAGACGACAGAAGACACCAAAGGTATGTTCGAGGCAATCAACCCGACATCAATCTCGAATCCCACTGTCACAAAGAACAAACCAAGAAGAATACCTCGGAATGGGGCAATGTCTGCTTCAATCTGGTAGCGGTACTTGGTTTCTGATAAGAGGACACCAGCCAAAAATGCGCCAAGAGTGTTGCTCAGTCCCAATCCCTCAGTCATGAAAGACATACTAAGCACCGTCAATAAGATGACACCCAAAAATGCTTCTTGAGACTTTGCCTGAGCAACAATTTTGAACAAAGGGTTCAAAAGGTATCGTCCAGCTACTGCGATGGATCCAAGTGCAATTCCTGCCTTCAAAATAGCACTTCCGAGAGCAGAGGCAATACCACCACCACCACCAGCAAGGATCGGAGTTACGACCAATAATGGGACAACAGCAAGATCTTGAAAGAGTAGTACTCCAAAGGAAGCCTTCCCGAAACGAGTAGCGAGTTGGTTTTTATCCTTCAAAAGTTGAAGCACAAAAGCAGAACTAGAGAGCGCAATTCCACCTCCAAGAACCACTAGTGCATTGGTAGGAAGACCGAAGAGACTTCCTACACCAGCCACCGCAAGCGCCGTCGCTACAAACTGACTGAGACCCAATCCGAATACATCTCGTTTCATACTCACCAATCGTTCCACGCTGAGTTCAATACCCATTTCAAAAAGGAAAAAGACAATACCAAGCTCTGCCAGCGTCTCCGTTGTGTGGATACCACTTATCAACCCCCATCCATTGGGTCCCAAAAGCATACCAGCTGTTAAAAAACCAAGGATGGGCGAAGTCCCCAGGCGTTGACAGATAGGGGTGATCAGAGCAGTTGCAAGGAGTAGCAAGAGAGTGTCTGATTTGGGTCCTTGCATGTATTCATAAAGTGATACTAGAGCATCCTTGAATGTGCTAGAGGTAGTTTCCGCAGCCGTCACCACCACCTCTTCAACTTTTTTCTCAGCCCTGATCCAACTAGCTTTCTGGGGCTTGTTGGCTCTGGTGGTTGTAGCATGTGCACCGCCACCTCGAACGATACCCGCATTCTGCACCACGCTGATCTCTGTTGTTGGAATGGAATTGAGTGATTGACTATACTGATCTAATTGTTGCTGTGAAGCAAAAAGTATCGAAAGTGATAGCGCGGCAGCGGCCAGAAGGCTTCTCCCCTTGGTCCTTCTCCATGTCCCAACTTTCTGAAGGAAACGTTGGGAGATGTCAACAAATTTCTTGCACTTGTTTTGTTGCCGTTGCCCCCAGCTCGGGTTGGAGCACTTTAAAACAACAGTCAGGTAAGATTTTTCTGGGATCCTTGAAAAACAAAGTACGCAAGAATGAATCCAGGATTTGTGCAACAGCACTACCAGTAGTACTTACATTGCCGTCCCCTTCTCTTTGCACTGCATGTAACAATGTCTGTGAGGTTCGATGTGGTTGCTTGACTATAGATCGAAAGGACGATATTGTCGGTGAAATGGGTTTCACTGGCCAAACCACACTCTGACGAGACTGAAACGCATGTGATGCACCAAAAAACAGGGCCAATACCAAAAATGCGAACAGACGGTCAACTTGGAGAGCCGATCGAAAAGCTGTCATCCCTGGATCTTTGCGAATCTTTCTCCCCGCACCTCGTTCACGTCAACACGACAAAACTTGTTCCAACAAAAGAGCTACAAAACAAGTCAAGAAATCCACGACGAATCTACGTTTTCCTCCTTTCTTGCTTCACTGTCAATGGGAGTTGTGCGATGGATGTGTGATGTCGTCGCTCGCTTATGTTTCTGTGGTTGGTTTGTGAGGAGAGAGCGTGCCGTCATCGTCGACAAATGGCGCCCAATCCTCGATGCTATTGGATGTGCTTACGTACTTGGCGACACGGTTATCACAAGTGGTCGATCTAGTCAAATGATGTGTTCTCGTCGAAACGGACGACGCGCAAACGTTATCTTTTTGGCGTCTTTGGAGAATCGGTACAAATTTTGCAGAGTCGTGTGTGTGTGACCATGGTGGCATCGGCGGTCTTTCTCACGGACTTGCAAGGCAAGGCAATCATCAGCCGCAACTACCGCGGAGATGTGCCTCTCACAAAAGCTATTGAACAATTTGCTAGATACTTGACAGAAGTGGAAGACGAGGCCAAGAAGCCGGTCTTTCACGTAGATCCCAATGGTGACATTGTGGTCGGCGACGAAGTTGGGGGGAGCGGAGTTGGGGGAGAGCATTTTATATACGTGGCCGTAAGTAGAATTTATTTAGGGGATGTTACGCTCCATATCTGTCATTTTTTCAAACCAGGAGCCAACTCTTGTTTCTCTTGCTATTACAGCATCAAAATGTGTACCTCTGTGCCGTGACGACAAAGAACTCCAACGTAGCCTTGATATTTGCCTTCCTTTATCGACTGGCTCAGGTTTTCAAAGACTACTTTGGATCATTGGAAGAAGAATCGATACGGGATAACTTCGTGGTAATCTATGAACTCCTGGACGAAACAATGGACCACGGAATGCCGCAGTCGTTGGATAGTAATATTCTCCGAACGTTTATTACACAAGATGCTAATCGCATGGCAGAGGATTCAAAGAGTAAGCCTCCCGTGGCCTTGACCAATGCTGTTTCATGGCGAGCGGAAGGAATTAAGCACAAGAAGAACGAAATTTTCCTGGATGTGGTGGAGAAATTGAATCTACTTGTAGCGGCAAATGGCACTGTGTTGCATTCTGAAATCAATGGAGCTGTGAAGATGAAATCGTTCTTGTCGGGTATGCCAGAATTGAAGTTGGGCTTGAACGACAAACTAATGTTTGAGGCAACTGGTCGACAAAATCAAGCTCGAGCAAAAGCAGTGGAGCTAGAAGATATCAAATTTCATCAATGCGTACGGCTGGCTCGATTTGAAAACGACAGAACAATTTCATTCATTCCCCCTGATGGTGAATTTGATTTGATGACATACCGTCTTAACACACAAGTGAAACCACTCATTTGGGTAGAGGCAGTCGTAGAACCACACAAAGGTTCAAGAATTGAGTACATGGTAAAAACAAGGTCTCAATTCAAGTCTCGAAGTGTCGCCAACAATGTCGAAATCATTATTCCTGTTCCGCCAGACGTCGATAGCCCGTCTTTCAAATCAAGCGTGGGAAATGTTACGTATCTACCAGACAAAGATGCTGTAGTGTGGAATATCAAACAATTCCATGGTGGCCGAGAATATCTAATGAGGGCTCACTTTGGCCTTCCATCCATTAGCGCTGCAGATATGGACCCTGATGGAAAGAAGAAGGGAGAGAACTCGTGGAAAGCACCAATTCATGTCAAATTTGAGATTCCATACTTCACTGTCAGTGGAATCCAAGTCCGGTACCTTAAAATCATTGAGAAAAGTGGATATCAAGCGCTGCCTTGGGTTCGATACATTACTGCGAATGGTGACTATCAGCTCCGTATGGCATAGTTCGTCCACATTCAGTGACCATTGTAAAATAGAATACGGAATTGACCTCACAATATGGATTTTGATTGGCAAGCTTAAAAAAAATACTACCGTAGCTAATGCTCGTCCCTTAACCCCATTCCCATTGATGCGAACGCTCAACTACTAATTTTGCGAACAATCGATTCACGAGACAACATTCTCCGAACATGCCTTGTCGAATCCAAAGCAATTTTCACAAGGTAGAAAGTCCCAGTCCTTGATGAGATGACGATACCACTCTGTGGCTGTGAACAATAGGTGAACGATCCGTTAATGGAAATCTCCCAAGCAAGAGGTTCATAAAGATCGATTTTGCGGTTCTTACCTCGGGCGGTCCACACGAAGGAATGCATTTGACTTCTTGCACATTGGGCGTCATGTCCAGTGCCGGTCTCAAAGCTGTCGAAACGAGATGCCGGATTGTCTCGGTGCGACTCTGAACCTTATCACGTGGATGATATTCGTCAAAACAAGCGGGAAGGGCATCATATCGTATAAACAAACCCTTCTTCTTTTGACCAACTTTCTCCACAATACCGTGAGCCATGCGGTTATTAAGCCTAACATGAACCTCATCCCCTGCCTTGAGTACGATGGTATCGGAAAGAACCACATCTTCGTCTTCAGGTTTGAAGGCTGGCAGGTTATCCATGGCTGTTTTGAATGCTTGCATTTCCGTTGATAGCTTCCATATTCCACTGTATTGGACTTCCTTCTGATCGTCGCTGTCTACACTACAATCGTCATCTACGGTGACCAAGGTCGGAGGTCGGTAGCGAGGCGTCTTGCTGGCATCGCGATACCGATATTCGTGAAGGGTCTGGCCAATATCCATGACCATCTTCATCCAATCATCGTCGGAGTAGCCAATCTTTGTCCGCTGGCTTCCATCGTTTGATTCCAAAAATCGGACTATTCCGAGACAAATTGAATTGAGTCGACGAAGAAGGTTAACCGTTTCGGCAATCTTCTCTTCCTCCAGTTGATTCCTCTCTCTCGTTCCAGCGGACGCCTTGTAATTCCGCACGTATTCATCCACCCTTGCCATCAAACCATGACTGGTATTCCAAAGGACTTCAGTGTGTTCAAGTTCCTTTGCATCGCCAGCATACATAGAATGGATGAAGCCACGTAAGTTCACAATGTCCAAGTGCAACCTGGTCGCATATGTTAGAGGCGCATGTCTTGTCTTCACATTGTAGGAATTGGTCACCCTTCATACTTACCTGTGATAGGAAAGGCAGGGTGTAACGTTCCTGCATTGGTGGTAGGTGTCATGAGGCATGACCAAAATTTCTCCTGGTTTAACAACAGTCTTCCACACTCGAGCAAAAGCAGTCATTGGAAAGCGTACTAGGTCGATGGAATCTAGCTTGGACTGGAGATTGTATAAATATGGCACTCCATCATCCCGATGACCCAAGATGCATTCTTTTTCGCCAATAATGGGAGCAATCAAGATTTCGAGTCCTCCAGGATCCTTGTGTAACTTGCTCATTGTTCCCGAATCCCCCATGAAAAGATATTGATAGGGGTTCCCACCGTCACTGAGCCAGAAGGGAAGTAGATCTTCGTAGAAAACACTTGGTGGCGGTGGACTACATTTATCGGGACCACAAAGTATCTTGGAAGCTCGTTCCGACGAAGAGAACTGCCATTGTTGCAAATAGAGTTTCTTTTTCTTTTTCTCAGTACTCCCTTGTTTAGGCCAGTAATTGTTCAAAAAGGTCGCAGCCTTGATGACATTACCTGCCGGGTTGGACTCATCGTAGTTCTTCTCCACGATTGGAACTTCTTCCTTTCCAATGTCCTGAATCATTTTTCCAATATCAAGTTCAACTCCTTGCGAAAAATCAACTTTCTCGTTAGCGGGAGCTCCCTTGATCCAACGCGACGCAAATTCGGGCCAGCCAAGATAACCAGTCAAAACAATGGGGATGCCATTCGTTCGAGCATCGGAAACTTTCTGCTTGGCGTTTGCATCGTTGACATCAATTCTTTCAATTGGTTGGAAGTCAACCATTTCAATATCATTTCCACGCTCCAGTTCACGACGTTTCCATTCCTCAACATCCATGGGAGGCACCTCTTCCTCCTCCTTGAGATGTTTCTTCTTTGGCTTTTTCCGTTTTGGCTCTTCCATCGCTTTTGATGATTTCAAGGAACCATTGTTTGACGGTAACAACTTTTTGTTGCCACTCTTGTGAGGCCCAGTAAGATCGATGTAGTGGACATCGGCCTTGCGTTTTTTCTTTCGATTCCCTACTGGTTGCTGTCGCCTATCACTGGCTGAACTCCAGTGACTTCCATCATCATCAGAAGTGTCCATTGTCAGATCTTGCACTTCTGGCTGCTGTTTCCTGTTTGATGTCTTGGAAGATTTGGTCACAGCTTTCTTCGATGTAGCCTTTTTGGCTCTGCTGTCTGTCTTCTTAGTTGTTCCTTTGGGAGGAATCTTCTTCTTTCTGTGATTGTCAATTGTGCTAGATTTTGATTTCTTGGCTTTGGGTGGTTGAGTGGTGCCAGCTTTGGATTTTTTAGCTTTAGGTGGTTGAGTACTTTCTATTTCCAACAACTGCAATTTTCGCTTCTCAGCTCGAACCATAGCTTGGGCTTCCCTCAACGTATCCTCGCAGAGCGCCGACGGTTTCAGCCACTCGTCGGCATCGGCAGAAAGGCCTTGCCAACGGATTCTATACTCTCGGTGTTTCCCCTCTCCTCTCCAATCCACAACTCTTTCAATCGCAAAATAATCGTCCACGACTAGAATGATTTTTTCGTTTTGATTAACTTCGCTGGGGTTCGACCCAGGTGCTCCTTCTGCTGCTGCAGCAGGTGGCGGTGTTGGCTCCTTGTTGGAGTTCTCAGGATCGGTCCGACTTGGTTCCGTGACGGCAAGCTCACCATCGTCACCTTTTTCCACGACAGCATTGGCAGATGATGCCATCCTTGAGGACTTGGTGGTGGTTTCTTCCAGACTTTGTTTTTCCTACAAGATTTAGCAGTCCTCGACCGGGACAATAGGATCCAACGGTGGTGGATGCAAGTGCCAAAACACCAAAAATAATGAAAAAAATGCACTTCTCGTTTTGGTCGGCCAAAAATTCTACAAACGTTAGTACTACCGTAGCTTTCTCCGAAATAACTGTAATCTAACAGTCCAAGTTCCAAGTCCAAAAATGACCTTGCACAGTTGTAGCTCGTTTCCTGTTTTAACTGCTGACAGTACATGAAGTGAACACAGCACGTGCTGCAATTCCAGCTATTTACTTACTACGTTAGTAGTATTTATGATAGCTATTATTGTTGTAGTGATATACGCTCGCAGTGCCGCCCCCACCTCCCCATGTCAGCTCAGCAAGCGCCCCCGCCCAAGCAGGCAATGCATTAACAGCCAGTTTGCTTGCTTCAGCGGAAGGGAGGAAGGAGTTGCTTCTTCACTGCCTTCAGTAGCCGGTACTAGTGGTGGGTACGAATGATGATCAGGAATCATTGCTCAAATGATGCCTTGCATCCATTTGCTGTAGCAATGAGGTTGCTATTGCTTTCCGCATTAGAATGTCTTTTGTTAGTTCTTGTTTTGTAAGAGTTGTAGAGGGGGAAATTTGCAGATATGTTCAACTACTAGGTAATAGGCTCAGTTAGACAGCCATGACCCAGCACCATTAATGATCATTTCATGGTCATTGAACAGGCTGGTGCAGTGTGGCATTGAGCAGTTGGTTGAAAAGATTGTCTACTAGGCAGCTAATTCAAGCTCATTCCCATAACTCTTCAACCTTCGGGATTAAATGTACTTTTTGTTTGGTATCTACTACGGCCGGTAGTAGCTACTACTAACGTACCTGGTACAAGTAGGTGATTTCCAGTTAACACCTTGATTGTATTCATGTAGGCACTAAGCTTAGGTAGGAAAGAACATACTAGTTGCAGCATGACAAATCACAAGCAATTTTTCGACTTTCTAGTGGAGTGATTGGTAATCCCAACAGTACTTGTACCTTGTACCTACCAAAACAACCAGAATGGATGGTTGTCCCCATCAAATGATTTTGAAGAGAAAAAGTTGACTGGGAGATCAGGAGCATATACATGGCCACTACTAGTACAGCATGGTGGTTTCGTGCGTAGTGCAATTCCAGGAAAAATTGACCAATAAATGAAGGAAGGTGCTTATGAAAGATGCAGTTTTGCAGCCCAAAGATACGCCTATGCTTTGTTCACATGTACGAACGTACTAAAAAGTACGGTAGTAACCACTTGTAATAACGGTTAGTACGTACCTGGTAGGGTAGTTCTAAGAACGCAGGGAGTTGTCGTAGTACCAGGTACAAGTACCAGGTACGGTAGGTGGTAGCAGGTAACGGTACTTTACGGATCGTGTGCCATGCAAGGTACCACCGGCAAAGTCCCAGCAACTTTTCAATCCCCTCATTTACTACTACCTGTACCGGTAAAGATTCGCATGGGCGAGCGCACGAATGCCCATCCGACAATAGAATCAATTTACCGTTTCAAAAGCGTTACTGGAAACGAGCAGCGCTGCCGCCTGCCGCGTCATCCGCACTTTTGCTAATAACAATGGGTGAACAACGCAAAAACGCATAAACGGGTACTAGGTCCCAAGTCCCAGCGGCACAGCAGCATATTCAAAAAAAGAGAATCAAGCAGAACCATGAGACGACTGCGATTGTCCGGTGATATCTTTCACATCGTTAGTTTGTGCCTTTTCTATATCATTATTGGAATCAAGGGCAATGCTGCGGGTGTGTCTCTCAAAGCTCAAGAGTTATCTCTGATTGTATTTGTCACGCGATATCTCGATGTATTTACCGACTTTTACTCGACGTACAACACGTTTATGAAACTCATGTGTATCAGTATCACTGGTTTGACTGTGTACACCATTCGATTTCAAGAGCCCGCCCGTTCCACTTACTCTCCCCGCCAAGACACCTTCAATCATTGGCAAATCGCATTGTTCTCGGCCATTTTTGCCATGCTCGCATATTTCATTGGATCCGGTGTTGTCGACATCAGGGGAGACACGGGAGAGGAGTTTGAGGTCCACTTTGAACGATATGAATTGGCCTCACTTATGTGGACTTTTTCGATTTGTCTCGAGCCATTTGCAATGCTACCGCAGCTTTACATGTTTTGGAACAATCGTAACATGAATGTCGATGTGCGCCTAGCAATGCTATTTCGGGGATGTTATCGAATGTGCTACATTGTTTTTTGGTTCAAGCGTGGTCAAGTCACCATGGAACACCATTTCTTGGTGTATGCTGCCGGGGTGATTCAGCTCCTCTTGTATGCTGATTTTGTTATCTACCATGTTGGGTAAGTCCAATCCAGCATTGCTTTTCTTTACCCTATACCTTTTCTCTCACTCCTCGCATCTGTTTCTTTTTCTGCATCAAGCGTTGGACTCGCGCTCTTTAAACAGAAATTGTTGGGATCGCAGGACGCACCACCAAGTGCTGCTGCTGGTCGATCGAGTGCTGCTGGTCAAGGGTCACAGCGACGCCCTGCCAAGGGCTTGGCGACGACGACAAGGGCTGCCAGGTCCACTAATAGGGATGGCGACAGAGCTGCCTTGCGGAAAATGCGTTATGACGTATAAAAATCAAGATAACGGCATCGGGATTCTGATTGTAAGTTTTTCCTAGCGTTGTCGAGGAAACGCATGGCATGGCCGGGAGAATATTTACTCAAGAAAAAGGAGCGTTTGGACAATTATAAAATCGATTTTCTTTAGCTTTATACCCCTTCTCTCTAGATCATACCATCAAAGGAGTTGCACGAATGGTACTACTCCATCAAATCGTCATCCAAAGGTCCACACCACTCTGCCATATCATCAAGTGACGTTGTGACAATACTCATGTCTTCAAAAACCTGAATAGAACCTCGATTTGCTTTGGAATCGCGTTCCAGCAAGCATCCTTTAGCAAGGCGGTGTTTCCCAGTGAGGATGCAAGCATTGCCTCCCACCTTTGGAAGTGCCGTTTCTAGGTAGCGCTCGGGTACTTGTGTCACTCGTCCATTGCTCATCGTCAACGTGGCAGTTCCTTTTCGGCTGACATCGACAACCACTCCCTTTTCTTTGTACAAATCTTTGCCATATTTGGCAGTGATTACTCGCACTCGAATGTGCGGTATTAACCATGTTGTCGGGTGAGAAGATTGGTCGTCTTCCTTGTGTCGTTTTCGAGGTTCGCGATTATGGTGGTCCCTATCATCGCGACGCTTTCTACTGTCCCTAGAATCATTCCTTTCATCATCATCTTGGCGGTGCCTTCGTCTGTCGTGATCGTGATCACCATGGCTGTGTTGTTTTCGCTTATTGTAGTCGTCATTAACACGTTGATCTTTGTCTCGAGATCGTTCCTTGTCTCTCCCTTTCTCAACATTTGGAAACGTTTGGCCAAGATACTCAACATGTTTTTCTTCTCGAAAGTATTCTGGCTCCTGAAAGGGTTTCTCGAGAAGCTCGTCTCGCCCAATAAGCTGTACATCACCCTTTTTAACCTTGACAGCATCCTTATCACCTTCAAATTGTACCAAAATCATGTTCAGTCCAGGTACTCCTTGAAATTTTCGAATAATACCCCGCCGCAAAGTTTTACTGTTACATTCACGAATGATACTTCCATCTTGAATCGTCAATTGCTTATCTAGTTTGATTTGTTCCAATCGTTTCTTTTCAAACTCCTCTTGTTGTTGTTTGAGTTGTTCCTCTCGCTGAACTTGATCTTGTCGCCGTGGCTTTCGTCCATGGGTGGGGATTTCCAACAATTTTGGTGTCGCCCCCAAGCCGAGTCGAGACGGTCGGGGTAAACTCATCTCTCGATCACTTTTATCCACTTGTCCTGTCCATCCCATACCCCGTAACATGGCAGCTCCAAAATCTGATATAGGAATTTGACGATAGACGTCCGAGTCTACTGATACTTCCGGAACCAAATCGTCCAAATCGAGTCGCAGTTGTTTGGCATCCGCATCTTCGTCTTTTTCTTCATTTTTTGGTCTTCCTCCAGTTCCACCCCTTTGAAAAGTGTTTTGAGATCCTGCAATGATCATTTTGGAAGAATTTTCTGATTCGTCTTCATCAACTTTTCTCCCTGCTTGGGCATTGAGAGCCTCAATTGCCGCCTGATCCTCCTCATCTTTCGATTCCTTTGGTTGTCCTTCTTCATGTTGGTGCTGCTGCTGTTGCTCCTCTTGTTGTTGTTGTAGGCGACGCAATCGTGCTTGTTCTTGCAAGGATTGTCGTCCATCCTTTTGAACTGGAATCACTAATGGTTCCCTTGGCAAATCGTTATTGATGTCATTATCATTGTTGGAGTAACTCCTATCCTCCACCACCTCAAACTCGGAAGTTGCTACATTGGTGACGGGAGTCTTGGTTTTCTTTTGACTCTTCAAGGAGAAACTCAATTTGGTTCCACTCATTCTGTTATAATATATTATTTTGATGTTGTGTGAATACATCGGACTGCTGTGGACGGACTCGGGAGACCAGCAGACCTACCCGACTAAATAAAGAAATTACGACGGTTTGATAATTGCAAAAATCATATTGTAACTACTAGAGTACAAGTACACTTTGCCATCCTAGCAGTACTCGTAGCCAATCATGTACCTAGTATAAATGCTCTCATGATTTGATCAGCAGCTCTTGGTAGCGCCTGGCTTCTTGCCTTTCACTGTCACCTCCGCGTCTCGCATTACGATTACCGGGTCTATTACAAGCATTTGGAGCGTACCTGGTACTCTCGGTATTGGCCGGTTTTACTTCGGAGAGTGGAGACTGGTCTGCACATACATATACTGGTACCTGCATGCCGTATTTTACTACTACCTTGACATTCTACCTGGTTTTATCACCGTTGCATGTTCTTGCAGTAGTTCAACGACAAGTGATGGCGAAAAATGTTGATCACCGTCTCTTCATGAGCCTTGACAGTAGTCATGGTGTGAACAAATGTAACGAATGGTAGGAACATGTGCAAGGGGTTTCAAATCGCTCCCTCCTTTCAAGGTCTATGACAAGTGATGATATCATCCCCGTGGCATGAAGGCCTCAACCTCGGATTCCCGTCTCATGATGACACGGATGTTGCAGTTGTAGGATCATTTCTGGAAGAGACAAACCCAGCAAAGTGTTTTTCAAAAGAAATTGGAAACCAACTCGGAGGTGTTACCGTACTATCTGACCTGTCCGAATGGCTTCGAAGGCAAGGCTTGAAAGAAAGGTCCTGCATTGTGTTGACCCCAGCACCTTGGAACACCGTTGCGGAAGTTTTGGGATAAGAACTTTCCAGCTTCTGGATCATCGATTGTGACTTCGACACAGAGTTGTGGTCGATGTTGTTGACAAAAATCACGAACCAGTGCTGTATGTTGGTCATAAAACGATTCCAAATCAAATTCCATGTTCGGATGATGTTGTTGATGGAGAGTACGTAGTCGATCAGCCATGTCTAACCATTTTTGGACGGACGATTTCCATGATTTTGCACTGCGTAAAGGAAGAATCCAAATCGAATTGGGTGCTGATTGATGTATCTCGTCAAGGTGATAGTGTTGCGGAAGAAAGTACGAGTCTGTGCCAGACTCGCCATCCAATTGTGCATGAACGGCCTTGTCACCTGTCCCGTACCATAATGGTCGATTGGCAACAAGATTGTCGCGGAGTTGTTGACTCAGCAATTTGCCCCCCGGGCAAGGATATTCCGTCGCATGTGTACCGCAGCAGCAATAGTGAGTGGTACGAAAGCCAGAACACGAAAAGTAGTGATAGATGCTGGTTGTTCCACTCTTTGGGAGACCCACGACGATGGCATAGGGCTGTTCGCCAGGACTTGTTGTCGGGTTGTTTTCGGGTATAGCAACCGGAGCCACGTGCCCCGGTACTCGATCTCTCAACTGTCGTAATGTGTCGCGCATAAGCTCAAATGCCTTGGCATTGTGTTCTTTCTGAGTGCTCGCAGACGGCTCCGTGGCCATCAACTGTACCAGACCGACCAGCTTTGTTTCTTCGTCCTTGTAATTCAATACGGTTACTTTCTTGTCATAGTGGTATCCGACTATTCCGGGGTGATATCGATCAGTGTAGATATGAGTACAGTGTGAAACAAGTGCCCATAATTGTTCGACCGATTGGCATTGAACAAACTGATGTTCACGGAAGCGTGGATTCTGTTGTTGAAACTCTTTGATCCATATGGAATCTTCCAAAGGGGAGCTGGTGGCAATTACAACATGCGATAATGGAACCGATATAGTACCATCCATCAATGTCAATAATTCTACATTCCATCCATGAACAGAAATCACATTCTCAGCATTGGAACCACGGGTAACGATCAGAATTCGCTCGTCTAATTTGCTGTATAGACTTTTCCAGTAATTCCACGTTGTGTTCACGGGTTGAAAACCATGTGACAGGTCACCACCCATGTGGGTGGGAAAGCCCAACCCTTGTACAAGCCCCATGGAGTATGGTTCCCTAACGACAAATAGAGATGGATTCCAATCTCCTAAACATTCCGATAGATTAAAGTTGGGTTGTTCGGGAAGGATGGATCCACTCATGAAAATGTCAATGCGTCGTGTCCACAAAGTGTGGAGTGTGCACAGTCTCCAAGGGCCTGGCGCTAAAATGATAGCAGAATATTCTTGTACCCATAGTTCTGCAGTTGACGAATGAGGATAAATGGCATTGATCAATGCATGTTCCCGAGCCGATCCACCTCCAATCCGTAGCTCTGGTTTCTCCAACCAACGACTCAACAAGGCAGCAACGTAAATTCCACATCTCTGCAACTCAAGTAGTAATGGCATTGTTTCCATTTCATCTCCCAAATTCCCTTCCAAATGAGTTTCCAATAACAGAACTTTCATCCCACGGAGACCATGACAGTTATCGTACTCCCCGAACGACAACGTAGTCGGGTATGGTGGCTGAAGAATGGTCGATTGCAAAGCCAGCATGGTAATGGAACCAAACAGGAATCCTGCCCACCACGTTGATCGTCGTAATATGCTTCGTCCCATGCTTGGTAGTAATCACTCGTCCCATGCTTCTTTGTGCTCACAGATAAAAACTTACAGGTAGCATTTGATCATGCTACGAGCAAAAGAATTTGCAAGAGGGATTTGAGAGACACGACCGGTAGCCGTAGGAATCCAAAAGGGGATAGGGGGACACACCCAAACGGGGGAAAGTTCTCAGTACCCCATCAAAAATCTACCGGTAGACTGGGCAAACGAAAATGCCCAGTGTGACAAATAAGAACTCGTGCCTCTTTTTACTATCTTTGCTGTTTAACAGCAAGATGATAACAACGACATGTACAGTGTGTTGACTTTTAGCATCCGCCTCGTCCCACACATGTTGGAACTCATTTGATGATGCATTGCGAGTCAAAGCGAGCACCTAGGGAACTATGTTCTCTTAGAGAAACGTCGTTCGCTGATGCGAGTCATCTTAGTGGGATTCGCATCATGGCTGTTTCTGAGATGCCTTGGGGATGTTGGATAACCGTACCTGGTACATCGATACAACTACTCCTTACTGTCAGTCAATGAGAAGCTGCAAAAGCGGATGACGCGCAGCCATGTACTGGTACATGTGTGTTGAATATATAATGAACTTTCGCACATTTCACCACTTTGAACTTTAGCTGTGTGGCCAGGAAGCTTCAATAACCTGGTAATGACAACTGAAACCGGCCGCCCGCTCGCCACTAAGTGTGAGCGGCAACATGACTTTAAGTGCCGATAGCTATGAAGTCGCAGCGCCTTCGGATTGTAGAGACTTCCCGGTTCGCATAAGGTGGATTCGTCAGTGCTTCGTTTGCTGGAAAAGGGCATATCGACGTCGTTCAAATAGCGCACCTGAAAGTGGTCGGCGATTTCTCATTGCAGGAGAGGACACCCTCGTGACTCCCCAAATCGCGTTTGACCCATATGTGCATTACCTTAGAACACGGAGAAATTGACGAACGGGTGCAACTGTCCTTAACAGAGTCATCGTCCCACAAAATCTCGAGCACATAAAGTTAACAACTTGCAATCAGAAATTGCTCAATTTTACCATTACCTCATTCACTCACTCGCTGTACTTTTGCATGCACCACAATTATTTCACCATGAACAACTCGGTGGGAATGGAGTTAAACAACTACGCTGTACAAGAGCTGAAGAAAGGACGACTAGAAAAAGCTTTTGAAATGCTATCCTACGCCTGCGAGACAATCACGAAGCAGCATCCAGGACACGTCAATGCGTCACACAAAATATATCGTTATACATGGGAGGACTGTTCCCGAGCCCTAACGAAAAAGCTTCACCACATCTCCAAATTCAACGAGGGGAGCATGCCATTCCTGTACTTAAAATTTCTGACCGTCGACACACCGATGGGATCGGAGAGTGTCAAGGACCTGTGTCATTGTGGGTATTCATGGGTTTTATGGTACAATCTTGGTATTGTTTCAGCTTTGATGGGAAGTACTGTGGGCACGGGGAGTGCTCTTCTCAAACAGTCTCTAGAGCTTCTCCAACGAGTCAAGTGCCGAGTCGATCCTGAACCCATTTCAAAACACTGGTCGATGCTCCAGCTGGCGGTTCTCAACAACCAGGCATGTATCCTCAATGACTTGTCCATGAATAATGATTTGGTTGCACGGCTAGTGCAAATGGGTCTAACTCTTACGAAAGCATCAAAGGTACTGGACCCTGTAGACCAGGAACTCTTTCAATGGACGGTCCTAAAATTTGTGGAAGATCGATTTGCAGCCGCCGCATAGCACCAACTCTTCGATACAAACGGAAACACTCAATCGTCATCTTTTGTGTACATATTTGGTCAATTATTTCCTACTTTACTGTCGGGGTTGTTGATAAATCGACCACACCACCAGGATGATTGGTGATAAGGAAAAAAGTCCGTCCACAAAGACCTCTGCTGCAAGCCTTTTATTCTGGAGATGAGGTGACACAACCTAGTTTCTCCCTACCTTGCTGCTGCGTAGTAACTTTTGGCTGCCTAATTTCTATTATTTCTCTTTGTACACTTACAATTGGTAGCGCTAGTAAAACAGACTAGTTCAAATTTTAGGAAACTTCGGGCGCCACTTCTATGTTGGCTGTCTGCTGGAACTAGTACTAGTTTCGAAATGAATATACTCTCGGTGGTACTCCAGTTTAGGATTTTAGGCACTCGCACAATGCAAACTATTTTGAATCTTTTCTTGGCCGTATTCGAGTACTAGGTATTCTTGTTTGTTTCGCCGTCAGCTCGTAGTAATACACTTGGTATTCACAGTGAGAAGTCAGAAGGCATCCACCGGGGGAAAGGGGAGAAACGTGAGAAATTGACAAAATTAAGCCACGTGTAAAACGGCAATAAAAATTGCATCACCACAACCGGAACCTAGGACACAAATCGATTCAACAGGTCCGAACGACGCCTTGTAGAACCTCAATATGACGAATAGGCGCATTGAAGAGTTTTTGTTCCACCGCGAACCATCCAGGAGTGATATTTTCACTTCCTGGGGATTAGTGCAATTTCCAAAAGTCACACTTAAAGGCCATCATCCATTCACCGAATCCCTAAGAACTCTATTTTGTCGGCCTTCCCACAGTCAATTGTCAAAGTACAAGTAACGACTGACAGGACCAGTGTAATCCTTTGACCCGGTGGGTTCCTAGGTACATGTACTAGGTACATGAATGGTAACATGGGACCTTGAATGTAAAATGTAATGTTATGTCCATACCGGTAGTTAGTACTAATAACTGTAACGTTAGTACGAGGGACAAGAAAATGAATAGTGCAAGCCACGTGCATCTAATATATATGAGCGAGATTGAAAGATTCATCCTCAGCAAAAATGTCATGGCCTCAAACTCGGTCAAATACAGGCAAAGGTATAGAGCCGTCTGGCCGGTGGCCGTACGCCCATTTGTTTGCGTTTTAATTGTCACGGTCGAAAACTCTCTTTGTTGTTCATTGGTTGGCAATGTCAGCTTCAACCTTAGCCGCGACAGTAGTAGCCTCCTTTGTATTGTACGGAAAGTGGAATCTGTGTGTTGTCCGTGGATCTGTTGTGGATTTTGTCAGTCCCATCAGTGGAGCGATTGTGAATGCTGCCAACGAACAATGTTTGGGAGGAGGTGGGGTGGATGGTGCCATTGCTGCCGCAGGAGGAATCCATTTGGCAAGAGATCGACTAGCACTACCATGTCATAATAATAATGGCGATATTCGTTGTCCCACCGGCAGTGCCGTAATGACGGGACCAGGGAACTATGGAAACTTGCAAGTTCCCTATGTTGTTCATGCCGTCGGTCCCAATTACAATTTGTACGACAGTTTTAATATCCCTGATCAGCTCCTTCGGTCCGCCTATACATCGTCGTTGGATCGATGTCATGAAAATGGAATCACGGATGTCGCCTTTGCATTATTAAGTGCAGGAGTCTTTCGGGGAAGTCGGGAGGTCAAGGATGTACTTCGTATAGGAGTTACAGCCATACGAGACTGGTCGCTGGCCGCGCCGCCGAGCTGCAAGTTGAAATCAATCACATTGTGTGGTTTTTCAGAACAAGAGACAAATCTACTACTGAAAATTTGTGAAGCCGAGATTGCCAAGACCTAGTCTTTCACCTATATGCTACTGGTTTATGGGACAAAGAAGTACTGATAGTGATTGATTATTTGTTGTAAAGACATCATCAATGCGCCAATACCGGGATATACTGCAAACAGTACATACAAATCTACTCCAAGCCAACAATCTTCCACGGAACTTCTTCCCCCGCCTTGAGCCCCGTTACGGTATCATTTCCAAACTCGTACTTGTTGGGAACGGTCCATGGTTGTCGTACCAAGGTAATCGTTTCGGTACTCCGGGGTAATCCATAATGATCGGCTCCAAAGGAACTAGTAAAGTCTTCCAACAAGTCCAATTTTCCTGCTTCATCAAACACATGAGCGTACATTTCGACACAACAATGAGCAGAGAATACACCGGCGCATCCACAGGCCGCTTCTTTGGTATTCGTCGCATGAGGGGCCGAATCGGTACCCAAAAAGAATTTGGGATTTCCACTCGTCGCAGCGGCAACCAGAGCTTGTCGGTGAACTTCGGCCTTGAGAATTGGCAAACAATACAAGTGAGGACGAATTCCACCCACCAGCATGTCTTCGTGACAAAATTTGGGAACGAAATGAAAAACGAAACGTGTCAACGAGAGAAAAAAGGGAACAAAAGTGAGTACGGCGCTTGGTTCGTCATCATCATCCTGTCAAGAAGTGATCCTTGTTCTTGTGTTGTTTACATACGATTTCGATTGTACATTAAATGTTGGGGAGTAATGCTGGCCTTGATATTGTTGGGTGTTGACAGGACATAGTCGACTGCCTCCTTGGTGGAAATATGTTCCATGGTAATCTTGAGATTGGGAAAGTCGGCAACCAATGGTTTCATTATTTCTTCAATAAAAATAGGTTCTCGTTCAAAAATATCCGCATGAGTTACTTCGGAATGAATACACAAGACCATACCTGTATCTTGCATGGCCTCGAGAACGGGATAAAGATTTTTGAAATCTGTCACTCCCAGATCGGAATTGGTGGTAGCTCCAGCCGGATAGTATTTGCAGGCAATAACGGTGGGTGTGATTCCATCTTCATTCTTGAGAGTGGCTGCCTTAAGGATTTCGTCGGGACTGGTTCGATCCGTCAGGTACAGTGTCATGAGGGGCTGAAAGGTATTGTGGGTCGTGGTGGGGGGCATGCTAGCCAAAATACGTTGTTTGTACTCCAAAGCCATCTCTACTGTCGTTACGGGTGGTTTGATATTTGGCATCATGAGACATCGAGTAAATCGAGGAACTGCGTGCTTCAAAACCGAAGCGGTTGCCAACCCATCACGACAGTGGTGATGGAAATCATCGGGACGACGAATGGTGATTGAATTTACACTATGAGGATTCGAAGTTTCTTCCATTGCTTCACTCATTATTTTGATTTGTAATGTTTCCAAAGTGGCTCACGGTCAGGAAAGAGACGACAGGTGCACCGCAATGATGTCAATATTTCAAGAGATCTGAGATCATGTTGATGGGTGAGACGTGAGACGGGGTCGTAAAATGCCTTCGACTTTGTGGGTTGCGTCTTATTAGTAGATATATCTTCGACATGATTGATTGGTTGTGATTCGTGCCCTGCTGTTCGTTACGACATTGGATAGACACATTTTTCTATGAAATGATTGGTTGGGAGATTGGTTTCTCTCCGGCCCAGGCATTTCATTCCCCCCCCCTCTCCCACTGCAGGAATTCTAGCGGAACGACAAAGCTGCTTTTGTGGGGGGAAATTTGGTGTTTGAAATAGCCTATATGAATTGAGGCCTCGGGATACTCGGGATGGTTTTAGAATGGCCTCTTCCCCCTGCGGTAGCAAATACGACTTTCATGAAGTCAAGCGCAGGTAGTCCCTGCGACCATTGTCAACAAAATGGATAACTAGAAAACGACACAACTCCGCGTTCAAGGTGACGAACCATCATCATTATCGAGTGCGGCTCTGTCAACGACCATTCATCTGCTGGACCATTCGTCCCCTCTCCCCGAGTTTACACATCCATGTCCACCAGGGGAATTGTATCGCGGTTATTGTCCACAGAAAAGTAGAATAAAGAGTTATCCCTCTATGAACCAGGAGAATTCGATCAACCATATTAATTCCATGATTCTGCCTGTGTACATGTTGAATGTGGAAATGATCCACCTTGCTCCCAGTTGTCGGCAGTGTCGTGTCTCGCTTCAAGACTTTTTGGTACTTTTGCACAAACCGGTTCATCTCACAAACGGTTCTTGCATCTACACCCGGTAGTAGTTGTCCTGACCCTGACTTGGAAACACAATTTCATCTCATGGTCAAGAAACGATTGAATCGAAAGCACAAGGAAGACATGACTCTTTATCCCACCAAGGAGGAAAAGAAAGCTTTTTGTCGCGGTTGTGTGAAGAACATATCAAACCCTACAAAACTTGGATTGCCAAATGACAACTGTGATGCCAGACTGGAGACCATCACGAAGGAAAAAATCCAATTCAATGGTAGGATTGGGACATTCTTCTGTCCTATCCTGGACGACTGTAGCATAGGAAGCAGTACACTGCCCGTACTATCAACATAAACTGATGTTGACCGGTCCTCCCAAAACTGCAACGCGTTCATCTAAAGGTAATTTTCTCTCGCTGACCCTACGGAACGCTCCTTAAGCACACCAAAAAACAAGACAGAGACGAATTTCTCTATGTGTCTGGTTTACAGAAACAAGCAGGCGAATGGGACGGGATGGTCAACATGATGCAATTTAAGGATTCCGCATGGTCACTCTGGCTGCCTCGTCCTCTCATTCTTCTTGATGCCACAAGCTCACTACGGGAACATGGGTACTGGGCAACTGATACGATTGCCCAAGATGGCGCCAGGAACATGGGGTGGGACCTGGTTTCGGGCATATAAAGCCACAAGTCATCTAGAGTAGCAACTTGTACAAGTACCAAGCGTGGACACGAGAGGTATTGTACAACAGCATTGACACAGTCTCCCAAAAACAATGCTACTCGTTCATCCAACGGTAAATTTGCAAGTCCTCAGACCGTATAGAACCACACCAACAAACATGATAGAAGACGCATTGTTCCATGTCTCTGGTTTATAGACAGTCGCTCCCTTAAAGGGCGGAAGGTCGAAATGATTCAAAGTTAGGATTCTGTACTCACTCTGGATGGCCCCTTCTCCTACTTCTTCTTCTTGATGCCACCAGTCCGCTGCGCGAAACATTTGGCTGGAGGTCAGTAGTTTTCAGCAAGAACTCATATTTCTACTTTGCCATCTTACCTGCTTGATTGTTCGCCCAACCAAAGCAGTTAGTCTCCCGTCTTCGCATATTAAGGGTAACCCTTGCACCTACTCTCTTTCGGAACCGAAATGGCGTTGGGAAACAATGTAGTATTGAGTAGCAAGCGGTATAGTCAAAATCTAGCATAGCCTATGGTCATTCACTTCTTTTCAGGAATGATGTTTAAGTGTTGGACTAGATGTCAGCCCTAGGGCAAGTAGGGGAAAGTTTTTACAGGCCCTGTACTTGCCGTATTCGTTCTTGTATTTGATCTTGTCTTGTTCCGAGATAATTCATCCAGCCCCTCCAGTGATTCCTTCGAACGTAATCAAAGGGGGTACTTCCACGAACATCTTCAGCTAGTAGCAAAAAGGGATCCACAAACTGCAAGAGCTCATCCATCACGTCGTAATTGGGTGAGGATGTCCAGCATGCATCGTGAAGTGGATTCCGTCCAAAGTCATCCTGTCGATCTACTCGGACTTTGGCTTCTCTCAGCATAAACTTTAGAATATCAATATTTCCTCTTCGACATGCCATATGAAGGAGAGATTCCCCAAATTGGTTAGAAGCGTTCAAGTTTTTGCCATCACTATACAATTGTTGGAGTTTCTCTAGATCCCCCATTCGGATGGTACGAACCACTTCTAAGTCATAGGCTTCAATTTCCTCCTCTGTTGGTTTCATGAATGACTTGGGAGATGTCGTATTGACAAGTCCAGCATTGCCAAAGATGGATCGGAGCAGCAGTTTTGGCGACATTTCTGGTGGAGACCGTTGCCGCTTGGTGGGATGTGGAATTGCTCCTGGGGATAAAATTGTCGTCCCTGGTGTATCTCGTTTCGAGCTAGGAGGTATCGTTGTATGAGGTATCATGGTTACTGTTGCCATCGAATCGTCGTTGTGGTAGTTAATGATGATTGGCAGTACGAACCTTTATCTTCGTCCCATCTCACTGCTTTTGACAATATATGGCTTTCACCGGCAACTTGCAGTAATCGTGTTACCGGTCGAACCTTTTCGTTGGTTGAAAAAGTGACTTTCGTAGGTATCGAAACGTCCGATGCGGTAAAACCAGAACTCAACCTTGCCGATCCAACTTACGTGGTGTTGAAGGCTTATACAGTCAACTTTCTATACTAGTGCCCGCTTTGCCGTCCTACTTCACAAAGCGCCCCCATTACAAAATTCTCCGCGACGAACCTATTGCCCACAATAAGTCAACCAACCAATCAAAATGCTGCAAAATGAGGTGGCCGCAATGGGTGTCAATTCCACGTGCGCTCAAACCAGATGGTCTGGAACAATTGCCATTGTGAACGAAGAAGGCTGTGGGGACAAGTTCTCCCTCAATTGGTCTGGTGAGTCGCAAGTTGCTTATTACTGTTGGCGGATGAAGCGACAAGCGACACCTGGTACCTGGTACCTGGCAACCTACCAGGCTACAATTACCAGGCTGGTACCACCTGTACCAGGTACCAGGTACCAGGTACTTGACACTACCGGTAGTGTTCCGCCTGATGACTTCGGAAACGTGACGGGGTATATAATAAACAGGTCTACAGGTAGTATTCGTTTACAGTTAGTTGTTTCCGTCATTTTGGGGGACTTTTTGCAGTTTTTTCCAAAGAGCAACGGATCAACTTGTTCGAAATAGTGACGTGTATAAGGACAGACTGTTCCCTCCAGTCATGCATACGATTCGAAGCCTTCATCGAACAACTATACAAGGGTAACTAGTGGAACATCCGAGAACTGAAAGGATGTGAAGGAGACGATCAGGAAACTACATGGGACTAAACAGAGGCACTATTTGAAGAAGTGCAAGACCTAGAAGTGATGCAACCAGCAGCGAGAAGCTGGATTCAAGGAAGTAAGTTAGTTACAAAAGAATACGAGAGAACAGAATGCATGAATGAAAATAATTCGTGGAAGCGGGGACGATTAACAGCAACTGTAAAGATAAATGCTCACAAGAGCTCACAACAACAAAAATCTAGAAAAAGTGATAGAACACAAGTTTGTACATCCGATTTTTGTCGAGGCCTCCTACGCATTGGTAGCGTTCGTGCGACACGACCGACAGACCTGCAGGGTGCGGTTCGAGTCCCCAATATCAGACACCCATCATCCATCCATCATCAATCACCCTTCATCCTTCAGAAGCAACAACAGTGGCTACCGGTATTCTAGCAACAATCAAGGAAGGATATAAATCACATCCAACTGCATGGTCGTGTCTTCTGATGACACACGCGAGTGGTCGGGGCGCCTCGTCGTGAGATTCTTGAAGAAAAGTATCTCCAATGAGTCCTACCTGCCAAAACAACCAAAGTCTCTACTCGATCCCTCGGCACTTGTGGCCGGTAGTGGTGCATTGGGCTTTCGACCGATCCAACCGAGGATACAATCTCCAACTCTGTCGATGGATGCCGAGAATTTCCAAATTCAAGATGCTACCGGTAGTTCGTTCTTGGGATTGAACGTTGTTCTTTTTCCGCCGACCCATGATGCAAATCCATTTCATCCGATGGCGATTCATCTTACAAGAGAATACAACGAAGCCGTCGATTCTTGCTTTTCAAGATTGGGCATCGCTCTGACCAAGAAGCTCAAGTCCACCAAGCGCCAGGGAGGCAAAGACAAGAGATCCAAGGAGAACACGACAATACCATCCAGATGCATCGCCCTAGTTCATAGGGAAAATGGAGAAAAGGACATGATCGATACCACTGGGATGTCCAATGCAACATTTTGGAGCATGGGAGTTAGCCAACCAATCTCGATTCAAGTTTTCATGGACAACGTTGTGGTTACCTTGCACGTTGAAGTCAATCCGCCAACTGTAGTAGGGGTAACAACCTTTGAAATGTTTGAATCGAATTTGTTCCCTGAAGTTCCTGTTCATGTTCAGGTCGAAACACTCTTTGCAACAGACGCTGTCGTGGATTGGTATGCGGATGGAAAGTTGATTCACACCAATTCTCCTGTCTATGTCCCAACTCATAATGATGCCAACAAGATGCTGGCGATTTTGGTAACTCCCATCCGACCAGGACACAATGGCGAAGGATGTCAAGAAGCATATCAGTTTCAAAAAACAATCGAACCGTCAAGACCCAAAAATACCGTCTTGACTATACGACCCCAATGGCAGCAACGGGCGAAAGATCCAAGCACACTACGAGTTGTATCATTCAATGTTCTGGCAGATCAAAACGCCTTTTCTGGACCAAATCGTGCCAGTTATTTCCCTTGGGTTGCCGATGACATATTGAAACGGAACAGGCGGATGCCACTCATTTTGCATGAAATCTTGGCCTATCATGCCGACATCATTTGTCTTCAAGAGGTCGATCGATTGATTTATGATAGCCTCCTGAATCCTGTTCTAGGATATTACAATTACCAAGGGTTTTACAGTGTCAAGCAAACACCAGGGAATCAAGAGGGATGTGCCATGTTTTGGTCCCTCAACAAGTTTCAGCAGATTGATCCAAACAAGTGTCAAACCATTCGATTGAGCAACCTGTTGCAACGCTACGAGACTCCACACAAGGAAGATTCGGATTGGAAACCATGTGCCAATGTCGTCAATGAAATCTTTCAGACACGACCAGATTTGCTGGATATTATCATGAACAAGCTTGGTCATGTGCTACAAATAGCTCATCTTCAAAGTTTGGATGGAGCCCCGTTAATTGTGGCCAACACTCATCTATTCTTTCATCCCATTGCTCCTCATATCCGGCTATTGCAACTTTTTGCTATCGCGCATCAACTGACTATAGAACAAGGTCCTCAAGACAAACCCTTTGTCTTTTGTGGAGACTTGAACACTTCTCTTACAAACTGTGCCGCACTGTTGTTGCATCGACATCTTCCAAAGGATTATCGAAATTATCGTGAATGCTATAATACCTTTCAGTGGGAAAAGGATAATGAAACAAGCCAGGTAGATACAACAACCAGTACGACAAAAGCAACCACGGCAACGTTTGATCATGACTTTCCAGAAATGACGCTACCAAAGTCGTTTCCCGACATTGCCACTGCCTATCCAGTCTATCCAGAGTTTACCCATTACATTGTTGGTTTTAGTGCCGCCTTGGACCACATTTTGATGACAAGCAAGACTAGAGGCGGTGAATTACGATTCCAACGGCAAGCAGAAATGCCAACTCTTGAACAGGTAACCAAAGAGGTGGCCATGCCAAGTTCAACATTTCCCAGTGACCATGTTGCAGTGGTGGCGGATCTGGAGTGGATTGCATCCTCAAGCAACGACGACCATGATATCACCACCAATGGCTAGCTAGCTAGCACAGTATATACAATCAATAGAGTGCATAGAGACTCATAAATTAGAATCAAAGCGGGAAGTTCCCATGACAACGGTGGGATGTACTGCGAAATGGACGAAGACCTGATGCAATCCCTCTGACTTATCCTACGAATTGATAGAATAGAATCAAGATCACAAGTAAACGAGGATGACTGCGACTCCCATGGTAGCTATCCAACTTTCGCTCTCTCGCAAGCTTTTACCCTGGTCGAAGCAAACGTCGCCATCGACCACGAGATTAGAGGCAGTTGGCGATTAGTTGCACTCCTGATTAAAATCTATTCTCTAATGTTGTCTAGTGGTTATATGTGCAGATAGTCCACAGTTGGCAACATTCAGCTACTGCTGCTGCTATAAAGAAAAAGAACAACAATGCTCTCAAAATGCTCCACCACGGGCCTTTTCACCATGGGCAATGCCCACGTCCAAGAATGGAAGATCGACACCATCTTCCAAAAGTTGCTCCAACGTGGCAACATCAATACTCCAAATTTCTTGTGCCTCGGCACCATATCCTGGTCCTCCTCCCAAGCTTGGTACCGGTCGTTGCCCATACCATCCTTCCCCATAGGTCCCTCGAACCATTTCATCCGTCGCCTCGGTCCAAAAGGTTTCCTTGTCACAGCGAGGATCTAGGAATAGATCTGTTTCGACATCATCTTCATGTCGACACAATGGTGCTACCGTCGAATCATCTCGGACCACACATAGTCGAGGTGGTGGTGGTGATGATGATAATGAAGATACTGGTTTTGTGGAATCTTTGGGTCGTGTCGGCTGTACGGCAACTAAATCATTCTCCAGGTAGAGATCACTTGACAAGGCGCCAAGATTTGTTGTAACTCTTGTTCTTGTTGGACTACTTGTACAGGACAAGGAGAAGCTAGTACAGAAAGAGCAAAGGGATAGTAGCAGCACAAGAACTTTGAACCATATCATAATCTTGTTGTCGTCACGATGGTTGTGAGTTTGTTGATTTCGTAGGTTTTCCGGGTGATGACACATCCCAGGGACTCTGTGACCCCTTCGACCACTGCATCCCAAGCAGCGATAAAAAAAGAGTGGTTGTCATTTCCCATATCAAATCATCACTTTTATATCAACCATCTTTATCAACATCATCATGTCTTTTTCACTGCTGACCCGCCGATTAGTGCCGACGTCGTTGTCGTCATCGCCTTCGTCGTCGGGTTTTGTTACGACGTTTACTCGAACCATGGCAACCAAGAAACAAGGTGGATCCACCAACAATGGTC
>SWEM01000372.1:0-30873 GCA_019593585.1 Nitzschia palea | reverse complement strand
TACCCAAAACACTGGTGTGCGATCATAAAGAAATGACTAAATTCCCATTCAAGAATTGTGAAATTGATTACGGGGAACAAGTAGAGGAAGATGATGAGGACAGTTGTTCCGAAGATTGCAGTCCCAACCCGGCAGATGAAAATGCACTTGAACAGCGGGCTGGTAAGAGGTTCTTCCTTGTGTACAAGAACATAAACAACGATCGCTTCAACGAGATCCGGGAGCAACAACGCAGGGACATCAAAAGTACGATTGAAAAGGCCAAGGCCCAGCACAAGGAAGTCCTGGAGATTTTAAAGGAGACCATCCTTAAAGCACGAGAGGTCAAGAGGACACTGACTGAAGCTGATCCAGCGTTTAAATTGACGGTGGCGGAAGCAAAAAAGAGGCTACGACGACTATTCAAAGACCCATATGATGAGAGCAGTGAAGGCCCGTTCAAGAAAAAACGTCGTAAATCAATTGAGAATCAAACAAGATTCTCGGACTCCAAGGAAACGTTCTTTTCCAAGGTGAATGAAGAGATGAAACAAGAAGAGCTACAAGGAATGCGCAAGTCATGGGAACAGATTTACAAGGAAACTCTGGAACAAGCACTTGTTGGCTCCAAAAATTGCGGTAATTGACACCCCAATGCCTCAAGTGAATTCTATAGTCCGAGACATGGAAAGCGATGTGAATCAGCTTCTTGCTCATTGTGCCGGGATGGTGGAGCAGGTATGAAAACCCAGAACATTAAAAAGGTACATGATAGGAAGCAACATAAAAAGGATCCATTGAATAATTCTGTGACACTAGAAACCTTGTAAATTGTACAGATAGTGCCAAGAGAGAAACTTATTGTGGTTTAGGTTCAGAAGTGACTGTCACATTGTGTCTAAATGTGTGCATTTTTGATCTCTCAGCAAAGTAGTTGTAAACGGAAACATTGGGAGTGAAGTCGAAACCCAGTTTTGCATTCCCCGATAGATTTCACAAGCCCGCAACAATTTTTCCAATCCGAAACCCATTTTCAGGTGCCGGCATTTTGTTTTCAGAAGGCCAGTAACAGTGGGGCTTCCCGATAAATATTCAAGGCAAATTTACTGATTCCTCTATAAATAAAGAGATTCGCCATTAAATGTAATGATTCTCCGGTTAATTACCTTAAGTAAAGCTGTGCCTGGAGCTGTTAGTGAGACTTCGCTGAATTTCATATAAATATAGAAATTCGCCAATCCCAAATGTTGGTCGGAACTATTGTTGGAGCTGTTTGTGTTTTTGAAAAAAATTCCCAAACCAGGTCTCCGATGGAAATGGAACCATGCTACCAGGAACCAGTATCAAGGTACCAGGGAACAGGACAAGAGTTACGGAATGGTATCCTTGCTACAAGGTACCTGTATCCATGTTGCCCACGATGCTTCAATATGCAAAGTGATTTGGAAACGGATCCTTGGTGCCGGGAACCAGCAACAAGAAGGTACCAGGGAACCAAGCAAGACAAGAGATATGGAATGGTATCCTTGCTACAAGGTACCAGTATCCATGCTGTCAATGACAAGGCCAATATTTCGGAAAGTGTCCTTCTTGCTTCTTGTAACCCGGAACTTTAAAATGCGGAACATATTTGCAATACGTAGTGGAGCACAATGCAAGAACATTAAGAAAAATCTAATAATGGTGACTGAAGAATGGTGATAGTGAAAATGGATTTGAAATGAGACAATGAAACAATTAAACATCTGCATATTAAGAAACAACAGCAACAAATATCTGGTCTTTAAAAAGAATCTTTTTGATTCAAGTCAACAAAGCTAGAGTTTCGGATAGTTCCATGCTTCCAGGTACTTCAAAAAGGGGAACGTGATTGATTGCCACAAATACCAGGCTCCAATGATAAAAACAACCACACTTTCCAATACCGGTAACTGGTAGTGATCTTGCAATCCGCCGGTACCTCAACAAATGTTGCATTGTTGCAACAGGTAGCTAGCAGCCAGATAATCGGCTCCATGATAATCGTGAAAAGCAATTCGTCATGAGGCAGCGCAAGATACGGTTGATACTAGCAAGAAAGTTTTGCATTTTCCCTTCTTGCATTCGAACAAACAATGATGCTTTGGAATGATTGTGTTTCGGAAAGTTGTGTTGCTGCACAGCAATTCGAAAAGGGGAATCAAATATCAGACTCAAATCTGCCAATCACGACTTGAAAATGATCATCTAATTTTCTTCAATGAGCGAAAGTGAAAATAAAGAGAATTCTCATGAGGGGCTGCAACATGTTATTGTTTACAGTGATAAAGCACAATAACAACTTACCTGGTTTGTCAACCAATTGTTGCTCCAAGCCGTAATTAGTACAAATTGTACTAATTACAATTAAGGGGATAATTGCCTTAAGTCAATTCCGAACACCGGGAAATTCCTTGTTTAAGGCTTTTATGGGGTCAGTTGAATTCTCGATTAACTGTAAACCGTCATCGAACCGTCCTCCCTTCGTACGTTTCCATCAACGTGGGACCACGTTGCCTCACTCTGCTTCGGCAAGAAACGGAGACTCGCGCTCCACGCATTTTCTCGTACACGTAGGCATACCTGGTACCAGGTACGTAGTAACACGACTACCGGGTATGCGAGGAAGAAGTCCCGTTCCCGTGGACTCCGAGAAGTGATGACCTGTGCACTTGTACCAGGTAGCGAACACGTAGGCCCAGTTTTCCCGTTTTGCGCCAACGCCAACCATCGAAACGAATTCATTTTGGGAACATTGCTGCAGCTGTACCCCATCGGCATTGTTTCTCCGGTCAAAGCGCATTGACAACACTTCGTGAAACTGTATATATTAGCCAAACCAAGATGAGTGCAACTGTAAACGACACCAGCCGACCAATGCTCCCGGCGCTCTACTTTGAGAATGCGCGAGCCCCCAACAATCCGACCAACCACGACCTGCCGTCGGAAATTCTTTCCCATTGCCTCTCGTTCACCAACTGGGGGGATCTCGCCAAGCTTGCTTGTGTTCAAGCATCATGGTCGAATCTTTTGGTTGACGCTGCAAAACACTCCAACGCTGCCAAGTGGGAACTTGCACAATCCATGTTGCACGGAATGGCCGGCCTGCAACGGAACCCTGAACGTGCGCTCTGTTTTCTTAAGGAACTCGCGCAAGTCGCCACCGATGAAAACGATCATCCCATAGGAACACTAGAATCATCATCCAATGAGCCTGTGTATTGTTTTGCACCTGCCATGAAAGCCATTTCCGATTGCTACTTTCAAGGAAATGGCGTCGCAAAAAAAACGACCACTGGCTTGGCGTGGTTGCAATCCAGTTTTGAAATCGGAAATGACATCCATTCCGCTCATGAAACTGCAATGCTTTACGAATATGGTCGCAATGGTATCGAAGTAGATGTCGTAGCAGCTGCAGCTTGGTTCGAAAAGGCAGCCGAAGCAGGGCACGTGGACGCCATGGCTGAGCTGGGTCTTTGCTACGAGCTCGGTTGCGGCGTTGAACAAAGTGACGAGATTGCACTGGACTGGTACACTAAAGCGGCCAACCTCGGTCATGCGACCGCTAAATTCAGTGTCGCTGAGGCTTTTGAAGAAGCGCGGGGGGTCCCTCAGAGTGATGAGGAGGCTTGCCTTTGGTATTATCGTGCCGCTTTGGTTGGCGACGAGGACTCGAAAAAGGCCTTGCGCCGACTCTATGATATTGCTCGAATCGTTGTGCCTGGAGTGGCCGAGATTTTAAATGAATAAGGCGCAGGGAATGCGCTGACGAAGAAAAATTATGAATATACTTGTGAAACTACTACGTAGTATGTAAATATTAAAAATGTATACTAATGATCGGAAATGTTTCACGAGTCGAAGAATCTGCGCGCAACTAGATTGTTTCAGATTCTTTAAAGCTTGCAGCTCTTTATTCGGGCGAAAACTAGTTTAGTAATCAAGTAGAAGATTCGTAGATACCTAGTTGTTTCCTTTTTTATACAAAAATATATGCAGCTTGTCAAGAACATTTATTTGTGTACACCATGAGCTTTATCCCATGACTCCGACGGCCATATCGCCGGCGTGACTTGGCCGCTTAATGTTCGACATTTCGCCGCTGCTGGATGAGCCCAAAGTGCCTGATTGTCTGTCATTGTCTTGAGTATTGGAGAGAAACTCCACCGAAAAGTGTGACACATCCAAAACCTCCGACCCAGGCAAGGTCTTTGTGCCAACGATTGGCAGCACTCGCAAGTAGCGTTCAATGGGCTCTGGGTGGAGATCGTCTTCGTGGTGGACAAGAAGGATCTTTTGATGGTTACCAGAACACGACGATAACATATAGTCCGACAAAAAGATTGGTGGCTGTGTATCATCATTTGTGCAAGGACTTTTCGCAATGGAAGTAAATCCAGACCCAACAACCCTATCCGATGGCATCTTCAACAGTCTCAAAAAGGCTGCATTTGCGTGCACAATGGCAAAAGGATTACAGGATAACGCCACAACTCTACAGAAAGGCATGAAACAAAACATCGCAAAAACATGAGAATAGCTGGCGACCTTCACAATCCAGGACAAGCAACATGAAGCTTACCTGGGCGTTTTCGTTAATGCTATACCTTCACTCATTGAAATAGAGCTGCTCTCCGATGAGATTATGTTGCATGAGCTTGGTTCATATGCTCGTGACCTGAAATCATCTTCCACGTCTTCTTCTTTCGAGAGCGGGGGGATACTGATCGTCAAAACATCATCTCCATTGCCCTTGCTTGTCACCGACTCAGTATCTGATTCGCTGACCGATGAAGTGCTTCCGACAGAGTCCAAGGACGACGAAACATTGTTTTCAGAAAGAGTCGATCGATTTGAAATACTGGGGTAGCTATCAGAGCATGCCAAAGCGAGCGCTTGGTAGTCGTACAGTGAGGCGGTAACGGAGCACGGGGCCAACTTTGGTATTCGCTGGAATGCTTTGGAATGCACAAGCTTGACGCCTCTTAGATTAATCGACACCGGGCCAAGTGCGGTTGTATTTTCAATGGTCGGATCAATAGTTGGGAACTCATAGCCCGCCCGAGCCAAGTCAGCTTTGATACTTGATGCTGCGAATTGAAGCTCATGGCGTTTCTGTCGCTTGGGGCACGAGTTCATGTCACGTATATTATCATGTGTCGTTTCATTACTCACATCAATTGAGAACGGAGGTGATGATGATGAGTCTTCTCTGTCGGCCGAATAGCCACTCAGGCTGTTGTCAGGACGAACGCTCTGGCCGGAGGCATGGAGACTTCGTTTGCGTCCACTGCTTCTACTTTCAGTGGTGCTACTATTTGAATTTCTCGAATAGTTCAGCATTCCTGTACTCAAGGGAGTGACCATTGTTCTTGATTTCTTGGTGCTCGATGATGGAAGGGATAAGTTGGAAGGACAATACCTTTTGGTGTGGGTTTTTTTTTTGTGAGGTTCCTGTGGACTTCACGGTCCTTGACTGCGAAATCATCACAAAATCGACGCGGTTCGGTTCGATGGTCGCTATAGGGCCATCCTGTCAGCCCAGTTTTTGATTCTTATAGTGTCGCACGGTTTTTACAATTAATAATTGTACTTGTGACGCATTAGGGGCCCATGGAAGGGGAAAAAATCATTAAGTACTTTCCAATGATCACATTATGACACAAGAAAAATTCCTGCGTGCCTCATTCGCAAGAAACCACGTCAGGAAAATCCATTTAATATCACTACATTGCATTTCGATGCCCCGGCAATCAGGCATGAATGAAAGATTTCGCTATTTATAGTTTTTTTGTCCCGTCGTTTCGTGCCACGAACCCAAAACTTGAACCTACAATATAGCTGTTTGTAAAAATGACGCACCCGCAGTTGGAACTACCTTCTGCAGAATGAGCGATGACGTCCGAGACTCGTTCTGGTCGACCAGATTATGGAGGTCCTTCTGGTCAAATTGACCTCCACCGCAACTTGTAACATAGCTGTTGATGTTTATTGGAAAACACAGTTTTGATGTTCATCACAGTTGTCTTTCCGATCTGACAAGAGACGATAGAATTTTGACTCCAGCTGTTTCCACCTGCACAATAAGGGCCTCCACAATAAGTGGAAGGGGATTGCTCTTGCTTCCAGGTGTTTTTTGGAAGGTGAGTATAATTGTCCCCGCCTTGCAGCCTACTAGATTCCAAGTCTCTAGATCCTTCGTCGGGACGGGGCATTTAAAGTATTACAGGTTTAGTACCAGTAACAATAACATGGTCGCTTCTGGAGGACCAAGCAATGATGTTGTTGCGCGGAAGAAGGCTTTCCGCAAAAAGATTCGGGCCGCCATTCAAGAATTATCCTCTAACGACATAGAAAGGCAGAGTCGCGTGGTCTGGGATAAGGTCGTTGGGCTTCCGGTTTATCAATCAGCCAAGTCAGTTGGCCTGTTTCTCTCCATGCCATATGGAGAGATTAATACCGATTTCATTCTACAACATGCTATTGAAAACGGCAAAGATGTGTATGTTCCACAAGTTGGAACAAACTTTGAGAAATGTGATATGGAGTTGCTAAGGGTTGTTTTGAGGTCACCTGATCCTTATTTTCACAAGAAATGGCCTAAAAATAAATGGGACATTCCTGAACCCCCCACGGACATGTTACGAGTCACAGCACAGCCGGGAGATTTGGATCTTCTCATTGTTCCTGGATTAGGATTTGATTCTATGGCGAACCGTTTGGGTCAGGGCAAAGGTTACTATGATCGCTTCATAACAAGAATGACTCAAGACAATATCAAGTTGCCTCTTGTTGCGGTGGCGTTGGAAGCTCAATTTGTAGATGATGATATTCCGGTCGAAACGTATGACCGACAAATGGACATGGTTGTCCTTCCGTCTCGAATAATTGTTGCTCACAAGAATTAATCAGAAAATACGCTTTGCTCATTGGAAGTCCCGAAATTGCTCTTGGCCGTAGACTAGCATGGCAGTTTTCCAAAGAAGTACGTCAAAAGGAAGCGCAATGGCCGTAGGAAGGGACGGGGTGTATATTGCATCACCACCTTGAATAATAATCCCACTTTCCGTCATTGTTGTAGTCGACATGGATTGAAAGCATTGAATGGCAGATGCAAGGCTGACAAGAAATGACTTTGTGGGACAATGTACAGCAACTCCTCCGTTGTTGTTTTTTGTCGCCAACGGTGGTTGTTTCTCGGTCCGCAAAATTAAACCACGATCATTCCCTTGTGGTGTCGCAGAAAGGTCCCATGAGCCAATGGCAGCAGTCGCTGCAATATCTAGGAAGCTCGAAATGGCATCGATTCTAGAAGATTCTTTATCAGGGTCAAGTTGTCGCACATCGTTTTCCAACAAGACCCATTTTCCTTCTCCCAACATTCGCAACGCCGCCTCTGGATCACCCACTGCTATGGAATTGTCACGAATCATCGGAATGGAAGTCCCAAAGGGTAAGGATAATCCATGTCTACTGGATGCCAAGAAGCCATCGGTTGCACCTTGGGGTTGATAGAGAATTTCAGATGCATCGACAAATGGATCTGACGAATTCAAAAGCTTTTGAAAACTATCATCCGACAAAATGACTTTTGCGAACAACTGATTTTCTTGTGTGGGAGTCCAAAGCAAGCCTTCATCCCTCAGTTCTTCCGTCAAGCAATCGACTGCGACACGAGGATGGATAGCGGTTCCACGAAGATCAAGCCATAATTCGGTTGCTTTTTCTATCGTAGGGAGCGACCGGGCGATGTCAGACTGTGAGTTGTCACGGGAAGAGAATAACACTGCTACTTCGACGTTTTGTCCCTTCGGTGTTTGGATTGATCGCCACCCCGCAAGGATGGGATGTTGTTTTGCAGGGTAGAATGACCATGCTTGGCTAACCCAGAGGAAGCAAAGGTACAACCACAAGCAAGTTATTCGCACAGACTTCTCCATGTCTTGATGACTGTATGACAAGATCGTCACAGGTCTTGTCGATGCGTACCGGTAGTTGCTTGTGAACGAACTGTTGTCTACTTTGTATGAGACTGCATTTGATCAATATGATCGCTTGGACTGTCCGAATTCGAAGGGGTCGTCGACGTCGTCTCGCCGTCAACTGTGCAGGCCACACCATACACCATTCATTTCTACGGTGTCGTTCCAGATGGGGAGTACCGGTAGTTCAATGATCCTTTGGAAGGAAGTCGACTCCATATTTACTACCTCGAGCACCAAGGTAGATGTACCATGGTAAAACGAAACAAGCTGTCCAAAAATTCCAACAAAAGTACGGACAATCATAATGATAGTTCTGACGAGAAGCAAGAGAGGGATGGCAGCCAGGAATCTACAGCGACCAACGACAAGCTCCCCCATCGGGAGGCTGTTTCGTCCAAAGACTGTACAAGCACTTCGGCCATGACGTTTCGAAGCCTTGTTCCACCATTGTCACAAGGAGTACTCAACTTTTTAGATAGAAAAAAGTTTTACACCATGACTCCTGTACAGGAGGCAACGATTCCAATCTTTTTGCAGAATAAAGATGTGGCAGTCCAAGCAGTGACGGGAAGTGGCAAAACCTTGGCCTTTCTAATTCCTGTCGTAGAGAGAGTATGTCAGAAAAAGTTTTCCAAGAATCAAATTGGTGCATTGATTCTATCACCAACCAGAGAACTGGCCATGCAAACTTGGCGAGTATGTAACGACCTTTGCCAAGCGATGAGCTTGACACCTCCTCTCTTGTTGGTAGGTGGTGGCAGCAGTTCGGGAAGTGCTGTCAATCATCGACCCGTCACTGAAGACCTCAAGACCTTCCAAAAGGAGGGATCAGATATTGTGATTGGAACACCAGGTCGAATGGAAGATGTCTTGACAAGATATAGCGTCATGGATGTCTCTGAATTGGAAATACTAATCCTAGACGAGGCCGATGCTCTGCTGTTTGGCAAAACCATTATGGATCCAACGATTTCTGCCATTCTATCCAGACTACCCAAAATGCGACGAACAGGGATTTTCTCGGCCACGACGACATTTACCAGTAACAAGAGCATCAAGCCACTGCTGCAACGCGCCGGTATGAGGAATCCGGTGCTTGTCAATGTCCAAGTCGCTGCCAAAGCAGACAAGGCGTCTCATCAAGGGTCGCTAGGGAAAGAAGAGGTACCAACTTCAAAACCCTCCAAAATGAATGATACAACTTACACTCCGACAACATTGACCAACTTTTATCTCGTGACGAGATTAGAAGACAAGATCTCGAGACTTGCCACCTTTTTGAAAAGTCACAGTGACGACAAGATTATTGTGTTTTTCTTAACCTGTGCCTGTGTGGATTTTTATGGTACTACTCTGCAAGAGATTCTGAAACCAGAAAGTGTATACATCGAATTACTTCATGGCAAGTTGGGCCAGAAGCGCCGAGAGAATGCCATGGAACGCTTTCGCGAGATCAAATCGGGAGGTGCCTTGTTCTGTACTGATGTTGCTGCCCGAGGACTTGATGTTGATAATGTCGATTGGGTAGTTCAAGTCGATGCGCCCCAAGATCCGTCCCAATTTGTGCACCGTGTTGGTAGATCAGCACGTGCCGGACGCAAGGGTTCCAGTTTGGTTTTTTTGACCGAGAAAGAGGAAGCATACGTCGACTTGTTGGCGAACCGACACGTCCGTCTAACGGAACTTCCGTCGACGGAACAGTGCTGCCTGGATGTTGCCAATTCACCGATGGACTCTTCCAAGACGGACGTGGATCCGCCTACTGATACAATACCTGACGTTTTGCCCAGCATTCGGAAGATCGTCCTGAAGGATAGAGACATTCTTGAAAAAGGAACCAAGGCGTTTACGTCATACATTCGAGCCTACAAAGAGCATTTGTGTGCATTCATCTTCAGGTACGTTCCACTCGAGTATCTTTAATAAGCAGGGGCGGTTGTTCGGGATTTAGAAAGTCGGTTTTCTGCTCAATTGCATTTATCTTCAAAAGGGAGAACAAGGCGATTGGGGAGACTCCGGAATACTTTCAATGATTCTCTCGACTCGATCCGTCGAATGCAAGATAACTTCACAGGAAAGGAAATCAGTAGCCTTTCCGGGCTATATTCACTGTCATTCGACTGTTACCAGGTATTTTCAGTAACCCAGAGCCCTAACATTCTTTTGTCTGCTAAAGGTTTGCTTCATTAGATCTCGGATGCCTCGCGACTTCCTTTTGTCTCTTGCGGCTGCCCAAGATGCCCGAGCTGAAAGAGGGCAAGGGTAAGCTTAAGAATTTTACATCAGCAGGACCAGAGGTTAACATTTTCAGCATACCGTACTTGGACAAGGCGAGGGAAGCGGCCAGACAAAAGCGACTCGCAGAGGAACTAGCTGCTGGTGGCAAGAATGCCAAACAAATAAAGGCTGAGCAACGCAAGGCAGAGAAACTGTTGCGTGAGGAAGAGAGGAGGCAAAAAGCTATTGAAAAAGGACGCAATCCAGATAAGAAGCGTGGTCGGCACCAACAGATTGTAGACGAATGGGATGACTTGGCCAAGGAAGAACGTCTCTACAAAAAACTTCGCCGTGGGAAGATCAGCAAAGATCAATATGAAAAACTCCTTCGGACTGAATCGTCCAATGCCAAGAACCAAGCGTCGGATGGCAATGAGGCTTCTTCGTCCGATGAGGATAGTGACAGTAGTGCCAGTAGTTAGTTTAACAGTACTGCGGTTATATTTTTAGGGAACCGACATTTCCTGGTATGTGGTAAAGGAATAGGTGTTCCCTCGTTTACGTCTCGGTAGTTGCTTCGACTAGATGGAACTAAAACAAACTGTAGGGCCATCTTACATTTGTGAGTCTAATAACACGAAGTCCCAAACACTGCAGCACCAGTTTCTCTGTTTCACTGTCAACAACAGGTCCATCCATGAGGTCACAACCTCCAGAATTGAGAGTTGACTCTCCCAAGGTAGCATCGTCACACGCCAATCATGACCGCAATGCTTTTGCCAGCGTTTTAGATACACCCATGACCATTGCCCTGTCGGCACTAGGATTCTTTGGTTGTATGGTCATTATGGAATTAGCCTTGGAAGCAGCAAATAATGAGTTCCCCGATTTGGAGGCGTTACCCTACGCAGTGACGTTGTTTCAATTTGGATTTTGTTTCTTCCTTCCCCTGGCCCTTTCTCGTGGAGCATCCTTGTCCACATTTCCAAAAACCATCCCGGAATCCTTACCCTACCTGTCCTTGAGTTTGGTCGTTTTTGGATCAACATGCTTTGCCTCCATGTCCGTCCGCTATGTTTCGTATCCTACCAAGGTAGTGTTAAAGAGTGCCAAGCTCATTCCTACCATGATTGTTGCCACCATAATGCAACGAGGGAATAACAAGTACGGAATGATGGATTACTTGGCAGCGATGCTTCTTTGTTTGGGCGCTGCGGGATATAGTTGGGGAAGTGGTAGTGCCGCACCAAAAGGTGATGGTGCCTCATGGTTTGGTATTACTTTGTTGGTGATTAGTGTTTGTTGTGATGCATTCACCCCCAACATTCAACAACGGCTAATGGCAGCACCATCCGTTGGAGTGAGTGCATTACCCACCACTTCCGTTACCACTCTCCATCGTCCTAGTGACAGAATGATTTGCGCCAAGTTAACACCTATTGTTCTTCCTTATGGCTTGGGTTTATCGGCATCAGAATTAATGACCAATGCCAATGGCATTGGATGCGTTGGACTCTTGGTGTTCATGGTTGGCAGCGGTTCCTTGATGGAAGCGCTGATAGCAGCCATGTCCCATCCTAGGCTTTTGGGATATCTTTTCATCATTGGAATTTCATTGGCAACAGCTGTATGGTGCTACACACAACTGATTCAACAAGCTGGTTCTGTAGTCGCCGTGGGGGTAGCGACCCTTCGCAAAGTCGCAACAATCATTTTATCCTATGTCATTTTCCCTAAAATGTTGTCCAAGATTCATGCCATGAGCGGTCTCCTTGTATTGATTGGTATTTTGATAAGCAGTCATACCAAACGGTCCACCAACAGCAGCAGCAGCAACAACAACAACAACAACAACAACAACAACAACAACAACAACAACAAATAAGTTGCAGCGTCAATCCATTGGAAAATATCTATGTTACGCCCTGCTAGCTACTAGGGGTGTTGCTTTCGCCTGCCCCTTGACCGCCGCCGCTTCCACCAACACCAATGGGAATCGCCAAACCAATTCCACCCCCCGAAGGTACGCGTCGAGCAATCTCACTCACCATTCTCTGGGGTGGTTGTCCTTGTAGCCAGATGATACCTGGTCCTGTCAAGGTGGTCATGAACAATCCTTCTCCACCAGCAAAAACATTTTTAAATCCCTTGACCATTTGGACGTCATACTGTACACCATGTGAAAAGCCGACTAGACATCCCGACGATATTCGTAACTCTTCTCCGCTTTCCAACTCTCGCCGAATCAAAGTCCCTCCCGCCTTGAGAAAGACATCGCCTTCCCCCGTTAATGCTTGCAAAACAAATCCTTCTCCACCAAAGAATCCACCGGTAAATGTTTTGGTAAATTCCATTTCAATTTGTACAGTATGCGAGGCACATAGTAGAGCACCTTTTTGACAGACAACCTTGCCCCCATAGTCGTCCAAGTTCAATCGAATGATTTTACTAGGGAAATCTGTCCCCAAGGCCACGGTTCCTTTGGTTCCAGGTTCTCCCTGATAGGTGTAATCACTAATGAAAAAGTTTTGCCCAGTCATCATGCGACGAAACCCTTCTGACAAGCCTCCACTAACAGTAAACGTGACAAAAAAAAGGTAAGTTTCGGAATTCCCCTCGAGAGACAGTTTGTAGGGATGGAGCGAGCATGATTCTTGGACTTACCCAGTTGTGGTATTCATTTCAACTCCATGAGTCATGTACATCATCGCCCCACTTTCAGCACGAAGAACTTGTCCCGGTTCGAGAGTGACGGTTACAATTTGTGATTCATTACCTTCAATTTTGCTATTGATATCAAAATCAATGGGATGACCGACTACGCCATCATTGCTCACTTTGGCAAGTGATGATGATGATGATGATAATGATGATTCTGTGGAAAAGGTCTTCACGTATGGAGAAAGTGTTGTTGTTGTTGTTGCTGCGCCAGGGCCGACAGGTGGTAGACACCGGGGCAACACGGCTTGGAAGATGCGTGGTGTTCGGTTAGTGCCCCGGACGGCCGCCATCATCATTATACGCCTCATTGGAATGCAAGCAATAACAGTAAGAAGAACAAGCAAAAGATGCAATGGGCGTGATATAACTCGAAACGTTTCTGTGTGCCTTTTGATGATTGACTGTGAGTGAAATCCAAAGAAGGTCCCTTTGGTCGTGGCCCTTGATTCGCTCGACCAAACAAACTCGGAACAAACGACCATCTGCCCCCTTCCATTTACAGCAAAAAAGGACTCCGTTTCAACTTTCACCGGTGCACTCACTCGTGACAATATGTGGTCCTTGCATTGAGTCGACCTGGTTCACGACACTGTACGTGTAATACTTCTCTGTCAGGATTGGTGTGTGAAAACAAAGGAATGATGAAATTATGGATTGTTGCTCTTGTGGGTTCCTCGTCGATTCTCCCTCCAATCGTGGCATCTCCGTTTGTCAAACAACTTGTGGAGACCTCCTCTCTTGGGACCCATGATATTTCTGAACAAGAAAAGAACTCACAGACAAGGATGGATGACTTTGATGAACCATCAGGAACAACGAAAGGAAATACACAACTCCACTTTTATGGAGAATTTTGTCATGATCATGTCTTTACTGTTCCCCAGACACCTGTTGTATCGACAAGACAATTGTTGTTTTCATTCTTTCAAAATAAAAGTCATCGGAATTTGTTGTTGAAAGGTGGTGGAAATCCCACGATAGATATTCCTAAAACGCCAGAACTTTTTGCCGAGTGGACGACGCAATCTCGAAACGTTGCCAGCACACCACCCATCCCACTCCATGCATTCAACAATGACAATGGTGATGCTGATCAACACAATGATAATCATCATCATAATAACAATGATCATGACCACGCCGTGGTTGCGATTCATAGTACAGTACCAGTGGTTCCGGGCCTATCCATTCAGGCAATCTCCTATACTGGATGCCGTCTACTACCTCATCCACACACCAAACTTCCCATGTATGAATTTACATTGATTCAAGACCGGTATCAGGCCCAAGGGACCAAGCCACTAGTTTGGATCTATCGAAAAATTACGGGAGAGGCACCTCCTCCTCCTCCTACAACAACAAGTGCTACTACTACTCCTACTACAGACAACCAATCTAGTAGTAGTAGTGTTGACTCACTTTTGGCAGCCACCAGCACTACCGGTAGTCGCACTACCAAGGGACTTTGTCGAGTGGCCTTGGAACATTATGGTGGAGAAACATGGCGTCTATCCTATTATAGTATGGTCAACGTTTCCTGTACATTACCCCAAAAACTACTCAAACTCTTACCACTTTCCAAGAAAAAGGTGGAGGCCAAGATTAGTGAAACCATGGTCAAGCAACTGGAACGAGAAATATTGCAATCGGCCGATAAATTTCACAGTGCTTTGGAGGCATGGCTCAAGAGACATCATGAATAGGAATTTATAAATATTCAATTCTTGTGTGTTGTATGGAACTCTTAATCATACCGTTCCTTGTACAGACCAGTAAAGAGTGCCAAATGACCTTCATAACTTTGGCAAGGTATGCAGTCAATCCACTGTTGTGCCAGAAATTTTTTAGAACCAAAACCATACTACATAACAGAACAAAACAAAAATTCTAGCAATTTACAGTGAATCACATTCGTCAGTGTCTTCCGTGTCGTCCACAATACATCGCACACCTTGGCACCATTTGGTAAAGGCCGCCCAATGTTTGTCTCCTTCTGCCAAGGTGTCAATATCCCCAATTACCAAAAGCGCTTGACGAGCACGCGTCACGGCGACATTCAGTCTCCTCCAGTCTGTCAAGAAACCAATATTGGCACGTCGGTTGGACCGGACGGTAGAAAAGATGATCACATCGCGTTCACGTCCTTGATAACCATCGACCGATTTGATCTCTATCATCATTTTTGAATCTGGTAACAACATGGCAGCGATGTCTGAATCAGCAGCCAACTTGTTCTTGATTAACTGCACTTGACCATTATAGGGAGTCACCACACCTATGCTCTTGGGACTCATTGGATCGAGTGGATCGCTCTTCTTTATGATTTCACGAATTAATGCAACCACTCTCACAGCTTCAGCTTCATTACTGTACGTCGTAGATTCCTCCGGAACGGTTGTAGACGCTTGCGTGCTCACAGTTCGAGTGAATTTATTTGCTTCGCCTCGTTTTTCGTTACAACGACCCCCGACATTGATGAAGCGTACACCAATGTCTGGATTACCGCAGGGCATCAACTTGTTCAGGATTCTTGGAAATGGGCGTTGAGCGGCGAGAAATTCTGGAGTCGCCAACATGCTATCGTAGAATAATGCCGAAGAAAAGGCAGCAATTGACGGGTGCATACGGTATTGTATTCCTAGAAGCAATGAACCAGCAAAGCGCTTTCGATACACCATTTGATCTTGCCCATTACCAAAGGATCGCATTAGAGACCTTGCCTGTTTGATTGCAAGGTCGTTGAGATAACTCGAGTCCATTTGGGTCAGGTCAGTCTTGGTGTTCACCATGGGGGCGGGCATCGTTGCTGCTAATCGCTCCATCAGCGAAACGGTCAACACCGAGTCCGGATCACTCTTGACCGTAGCGGGGAGTTGACATGGATCTCCCAATAGCACCGCTGAGCGACAACTATTCGACGCCGTGATCGGGATCAAGGTAGCAGGCTCAACACTCTGGCAAGCTTCATCAACGATGACAAACGGTAGGGAGAGGGGCGCTAGCCCGTCGGGGGCAGTAGTGCGATCTTGCAGGGTGTCAAGTTTTGTCTTGACGCCCTTTGAGACTCCACTCGACTTCTGCAAGCCCAGCCGACCGTCCTCTTCCATGAGGTCGTCCATGTTAGGATGCAATCCACATGCTGCCATTAGTCGAGGATCGGCTGCACCAGTTGACGTAGAGACAATAATGTCTGCCTTCCTCAGCGCCTTACAAGCCGCTTTGTTGCAAGCAAGAATCGATTGTCTGACTGCAGCCGTGGCGATATCCTTCACTGTTCTGTCGCTGAGAACACTGTCGCTGTTCTTCCCTCCTGCCTTTCGCCGTTGCTGAAGTTTGGCCAGCTGTGCTGTAGCACGAGCCGCATTTTTCAAAGCTTTCTGTGCCTCAGGGTCAGCATCTATGGCCGCCTCTAATGTAATGCCCCACAGTTGCTCCGAAACAGCTGATGCCTTACCTACTCGGACGACTTTGAGTCCAAGATTGAGGAATGTCTCAGCCAGGTTGTCAGCACCCACGTTGCTGTAAGCACAGGCAAGCACCTTGGCATTTGGAGAAATTGATCGGCACTGGTGTGTAAAGCCAAATCCAATAGCTCCTGCGGTCGATGTCTTTCCACTGCCTGGAGGACCTTGAATCATTGTCAGTTTTCGGGTGAGAGCAGCCCCTATCGCAGCTAGTTGTGGTCCATTCATCGGTTTGAAAATATTGTGAGGATTCTTCTGGATATATGCCAAGACTTGGTTGGCCATCTTTACCGACGTGGGCATGGGAGGTCGGGACATGAGCTTGTTCAGGTGCTGCAGATCAAAGGCGTCCACGTCATGAAAGAGAGGGCTGCTGGGATCAGTGAAAGCATGTGACGATATAATGATTTCCTTTAATAACTCGTCCATACAGATGTTGGTGTGCATGTTGGGCTGTTGTTCAGTGGTGGGACTGTTTTCTTGCGTTGAATCCGTGTTTGACTCTTTGCTACGTTCCGGAATCGCCGTGAGTTGTGTCAGCGCAGTCACCATTCGTGTGTACGGGATATCCGAAAAAAATCGGTCGGCACGCAGTCTCAACTTGGCGCTTCCTGGCCCAGAGGGACCTTGATTGTTCGGAGCTGGCCCGAACGCCGCTTCGAATGTGCCACCGCTTACAGCGATGTCAATGTATGTCGGACCAGTTCCAATGACACGCGCTTCGATTGAAATCGCTGAGGCAGTAGTTGGCAGAGATTTGGGGTCAAAGAAATCTCCACTACCTTGAGGTTGTAGAGTCAACAAGATTACATCGTTGTTTGAGAACTTTGAACTTGGAGGCATAAAGCGTGGGACACTAGAGAGGTCAATGTCTTGTTGGCCCTCTGGAGTGTATACCGTGGTTGCATCCTTGGCTTTCCAAAGGCGATAGACTTCGTCGACAAAAAGATTCCCACGCCTTTCAGGATAAAGGTCAAACACAGCATGCCCAGCTAGTTCCAGGCTTAGTGGATCGTCGATCGATGATTTGATCCTGCCCAAAACTTCTTCTTCCTAGTCCATGATAAATTGAAGAGATGGTGTGAGAATGTGCTTTCATGTGCAATGATGAAAAAATCGGTGGGAATCTAGAAGATTCGCGATCTCAGAAAGCCGCGAATCTTGCCGCCAATGCCATGACTCCGCCAGATGTCACCATGTCTGTTATTCTTACCTCGGTTCGATACTCAGCTGTTAGTAATGTAAAGAATTTGTTGTGATACGATGAGAGACTGTTGTAAAGGGTTGCCCGTTTCCGCGATCTCCCCCTTCCTCCAACTTTTTCGCGAACCTGAGATGGAAAGCCGCCTTGCTTGATATTCCAAGCACCCGCCAATTCCATCGGGTTGCTTGTAATAGTATTTCGAAGATTCTCTCGTATCAAATCTTGTACAAGTTCTTCCCCACCACGCTGCAGTCGTCTCGTTCGTCGATCTGATGCCTTTTGCTTTCTCATTGACAAACTTGAAACCCCTGAATTAGCTGAATACGCATGCTTTTGTCGGTCTGGTTGGTGTCCACTTGTGATTGACGTGCCGTGAAACTTGGAAAAAGAGGATAGAGAAAGGCTGAGCGAGCAGGGTGCCAAAAAGGCTATTGTCATCATCGCTAGATGTCTTCGTGTCAGCATCGTTCGGGATTTAATGATGGAGGTGTCGAACGATAAAATGAAGAGAAGTAGGAAAAAATGATTTCGAATAGTTTTCATCAGCCACGACACCCGAAAACCAGCTGCCAAAGCACCCAAGCCAAATTCTTACCTGGTACAGTACCTGGTACTTGTACTCTAAACCGTCTTGACGTCATCACCTCCCGTCGTTCGTCATTGTTTTCATCCGTACCAGGTACAAGGTACCAGGTATGATATACCGGTAGGGCCAGACTTGATCCATTTCGCCTTGTAATTCTGAATTGTGAAATGTCACACACGTGTCATCATGCGACATTTTCACCCTAGGGTGCCAAGTCAAATTCTCAGAACTTTTGGTACCTGGTACGAGTCCCTCCCGTACCTGGTACTTGTACTACGGTAGGTACCAGGTAGAAGAAAGATACCAAGTCTTCGCCGTCACCAAATCCATCTCGCCCGCTTGACGCGGAGGTTGTCGAGATTTTTAGAACGTGGTGGTCGGTATCCAACGACCCAAAGAACATTTACAATTTCCCACCGGCCACGGTACAATTAGTCGTTGAGCTTAGGATCTCATCTTGTGCGACAGTATCACCACTATGTTAGGACGAAGTTGCAGTACTTCTCAAGATGATGTCGTCTCCGATGTCTCTAGAAATGTGATTGGTAGTGAGGATGAAGGCTGGGAAGTAATCACGACCACCAAGGAGCCGGTTCTAGATCCGCAAGCGGATGTCAGCGTCCTGGATTGTGTCAAGGTTAAAATTGAAACTGAAACAGCTCCGCATGGGTGTCAGGTAAGCAAGGAACTGGAGGAGGAGGATCGAGTTGAATGGAATTCCGTTCCCTTCCTTGTCACAGCATCCAATTTATCTGGAAATGATAGTCACAATGCGATGACTAATGCTTCTCAACTACTCGAACTTGATTTGCTGCATGGAATTCGCATGCAGAATCTTCCGACCGGTATCGATTATTCCCTGATAGTAGAGCAGGGAACAAAGGGTTACTATCTAGTGAAACGTAACTTGAAAACCGTCGTTCTTTTGTTCCTGTTGGGCGTATTCTGTACAAACTCCGTATCCGGTCCTCCCACCAAACGAGAAAAAGGCGTCTTATCGTCTCCACCCAACGCCACCAACGTGGATGGCGAGGAACAGGATGGCCATGCTCTTGTGGTAGAAGAATTGAAAATGCAAATCAAGAAAATCGAGGAGATGAATCGTCAACTTGACCGTGAATTGTCCATGGTCATCTTTGACAAGAACCATTGGAGGAGCGCTGCCTTGACCTGCGATCAGGACCTGCGCGAGATGACCACTGCACATTCCAGACTCGAAGAGGAAATCAAACAATCCAAATGGCTGGTGCCAGTTGCCTTTGTATCTCCCACTTCTCGTGTCAATGCAACATCGCTTGCTGCCGTGCCGTACATTTCCAACCACTATAACGACGACGACGACCACGAATTTCCAGCACCCGAGCCTTCCCCTGCCAAGCGGATCCCGTATCCACAACTTGCTCTGCCTAAGCCAGACCCTGTATACATGCTTCCTATGCCATCGATGAAGAAAGGTTGTGGGAAGCCATATTCAGCTGTGGTTGTGGCCCCGTCGATTGCTTTGACCAGGGTCTAGGGGACAATACTGGCACTCTTGGTAGGCAATGACCCCTGAAGCCAAGGAAATGGTGCGATATCTTTAAAGTCTGACGAGACGAAAGAGCTTTTCTAGTTGTTTCCAAATCTTGAATGTGACAAATGCAAAGCGTGTGTTGGGAAAAATCCAGCGGTTTCACAAAAGGATTCAGCGCTATAGTTTTTGCCACTAGCGAACTACAGTAGTAAATCTAGTTGGTTATCCTAAAAATGGGCCACAAATTATTTTTCCTCAAAGCATTCTGTATCAACTAGAAATTTCTGTGAGTTACAGTACAAGGTATTTGTACCGGTAGTTTTATTAGGCTTCATCATCATGGGAAATTCCGACACGTTGCAGAACGTTTCTTGTCGGTTGGGTGCATCTAAGAACTGAATTCTACGTGGTTTCTACCTACAATACCAGGTACTCCCCACGATGGCATGGACGCAAGACGAGAACGCGATGCTTCTGGTTATCGCTAGCACTTTTTTTGTTCTTTATGATTGCAATAGAACGAGCGCCAAATCCCGACCAATTTACTTGACCGCAGAAGCATTAGCAATATAATCAAGTATTGAGCTATATCATCATCATTTTTGACATGAGAATCTCACCAAGTTTCAATTCTCAACATTCCTTTGAGGAATTGGATTCGTCGGATCGATATTCGGTTGGCGGAACTGACGGTGATGCCCTCGACATGGATTGGGGTGTGGTTTCGACAACCGAGTCTGATATTGGTAACTATGAGCAGCGATCATCAGGTACCGGCGAGTACATTGGAGATGGGATCCTCATTCTTTCTGGTGTAGATAGTGGCAGCAGCAACAACAACAATAACAATAACGAACACTCCGTGGATTTATCTATCCCCGGAACAGACTCTCTTCCATCAGAGATTGACAGCGTCAGCGAAGAACACACCGAGGAACCCTTTCGAAATGTACTTCCAAGTCAATGGGGAACCAAGAAGTTTTCTTTTTTCATGGTTGGAGCTGGTGTAGTTGTATTCCTCGCAATTTCTGCAGGACTTTTTGTCCATCAGCATTACCAATATCGTTCTACGATGCTCCAACTAGAGGAAAAGATCAAGCAGCTGGAAAAGGAAAAGGAACTCTTGATACAGCCTCCATGGATGGACGAGGACGACCACGGCAATGACTCGAGTCTCTTCACTCTTCTAGATAATTGCTGGATCAAGGCCAAAATGAATGTCAGATTTGGCGATTGCACCAAGAACTCACACGGTTTGTGTGGCACATTCTTCGAGGATGCTACCCAAAGTATTTGGAAGTGGTTCGATGGAACCTTCACAGCCACAAGTGGAGGTGAGACTTCAGCTACAGATGCTGTGGGTGAAAAACCAAGTCTTAACGATATGATGGAAACATTGGCCAATTTCCCAGGCATCCTAGGTGATGCCGTTGTATCCGCAAGCAAGGCAGTATCTGAGCAATTTTCTGCTTTGAACCTAGGAATGGATGAAGAGGAAGATCCGATTGATGATCTCATTCGCGCCTCGGAAGCATTTTCGGAAGCTCTAAGTACTGCAGGTGTTGCGTTGGCTTCAGAGTTGCAGGAATTTGGAGATGACCCAACCAAGTACTTTGCCGACGCAGTCGATCAGACACTTAAGCCGACCAAGTCGGCGAAAGTTTCTTTGGATGGGTTGCGCAATGTTGTTGAGGCAGTCACGTCGAAATCAATAGGATGGGGCCAGTCACTTTTGCAGATCGGCGAAGCCGTTTCCGTGAAAGTAGAAGAGCTCATCATGGACCCCTCGCTACAATCGAAAGGTAACACTGAGCTTACGAATGAAGAAGATCTCTGAAACCTAATACTTGGTTTATTGTTGGCTTATGTAAGGATGTAAGGATTTTACACGGTTATTGTTATAGCACCATTTAATACCTTAACACAATTTAGTGCACACTCCCCTGTCCTCGGGTTATCTCACAGTAGCTCTATTCCAACCTTATCAAAATTATCTCCGACGAATCATATGTTTAATTAATCTCAGTTTCCGAGTAGTCCAACAACCCTGGAGCACTGGAAAACATCCGGCTTTTCAGATATGAAATGGTAAAGGACATCAACGTCCACATTGACATTGAAATGAGATAAAATGTCCGGCCACAATGAGACTGGTAGTCTCGAATCTCGAAATACTCTTCTGCCAGCTTTATTCAGACGAATCCAATGTATAATCTCTCGTAGGATCGGTGTGGATAACTTGTCTTCAATATGCAAATGTTCTATTTCCATGTTGCGACGCAAACCACTTAAAAATGCGTACGTGCCGTCCTTGTCGATGAAATTTCGTGTTATTACTAGTTGCTTCAAACCTCTCATCTGAGGTAGCTTTGTGGCGAATGCATAGGCTCCATCGTTGCTGATGCGAGTGTTACGCAAGCACAGACATCTGAGTGAAGAGTTTACCTCAAGAACGTCTGCCAGCGCTGTCGCACCGATATCGCCAAGATAGTTGAACGATAAATTCAAATCTTCTAGGTGAGTATTCACCACTAGCATTTCAGCGATTGCCTTTGCCCCTTTTGGACCGATGCCATTGTCGGTCAAATCGAGCCGTTTTAAATGACAATCAAACATACCCTGTGATAGAACCTCCGAGCCTTTGTCGCCTATAGTATTCGCACTCAGCAATAGGCAAGAAAGGGACTTTGTCGTCTTCAAAAGGCTGGACAAAGCATAAGATCCTTCTTTTCCGATTCCATTCGATCGAAGGTCGAGAACTTTCAAGGAACGGTTCTCAAAAAGCCCTTCGACAACGGTAGCAGTACCATCGTCACCCAGATCATTCTCACTGAGGTATAGCTCGTGCAAGCTAGTATTGTGACGAAGCATGTTCCCAAGACAACGCCCACTATAATCACCATACATCTCTGTATTGATCATGTAAAGACGCCGTAGTTTTTGCCCACTCTGTAAACCACGGCAAAGGTTTGAGAGGCTTGAACCAGCGAGTTGACTATCCACCAGGCGAAGCTCTTGAAGATTCGGGTGAGACTCGGCAATAAGACCAAGATATTTCGCGCTGTTATTATCGATCTGACTGTGTCGAATACTGAGCTCTTCTAGCTGTTTCATGCCCCTTAATGCCTTGAAGAAAATCGTCGCTTCCCTATTATTCCGCAAATCGCGCAGCTGGACTCGCCTGATGTTCTGGTTAGCCTCGAGAACAGTAGCCAGAGCGAGAGCACCATCGTCTACCAAATTGTAGCACGAGAGAAGCAAAAGTTTCACAGTTGTGTTGTCCTTCAGCTTGTCTGCTAAGAAACGACCTTGGGCATCATCGATTCGGTGGTGAGTTAGTTCCAAGGTTGTAACGAGGGGATCGTTGTTAGATAATTTGTCACCGATTTCCTCTAGCCAGTCCGGAATATCAGGTCGCATCAATGTGGTCTGTGAAAGCCAGGCAAACATCTTTCCATCAGAGAGACAGAAGTTGTCTCTCGTGCGCAAGATGTGTTCTGTGAAAACAGAAAGGTGCTTTACCGAAGAACCCGAGAGCGTCGAAGTCGATTGTGTGCACCTCGGTGACACTGTCATCGAGATAAAAACATGTGTAAGACGTCAGTCATGGCGAAAATCGAAATAGAGCGTTTTATATTGTTCCATACTGAACAATTCCGAAATTCGTCTAAGTACCAAAAATTTGCCTCCGATATGTTGGGGGGGTTACATAGCTAACTGTGATCACGCATGCAGAAAAGAATTTCCGCGACAAGTCAACGTCATGTGCCATGGCTCCCTGGCAGGTATCTTGATATCATTCATACTGGGAGAGCACAGATGAACAAATTCAAGGTGCAGCCATGGCATTTATCGTCAGATACTTGCTACCGGTAGTGGCATGTATTTTCTTTATTTTGCCATTAACTCATTCGTTGCTGCCGAACCGCTGCCGCCAAGAAAAGCAGCATCCAGCCCTGCGCAGTTTGTTCGAAACCTCCCCAGGCCTTGGAGAGTCGTCAGCTCCTCTTAAATCCTCGGATGTGTACAACGTGGGTCGAACGCCCCGCGCCATTTCTACAGGATTTCGTGGAAGTTACATGGCTACATTTTACCTATCCTCCATGCATTTGACACGGCCCGTTCAAAAGATTCAAACTATTCTTTAAAGTGCCTGTGGTGCAAGGCTATAAGTGGGAGGGACCCACGTTCGCCCACTTCAGACGATGCTCTGGCCTATGATATGTTGCCGAGTGGAACACGGCGCCTACTGACTTTGCCATCTCGATTCTTCCCACGGTTGATTCATTTCAATATTGAATTGCGAACAACTTACCTGGATCAATCACTAAATCGAGAAGTTGCCTTATATGGGTCCACAAAGAAGATTAGGTTGGTATCTCTTGGGGCAGGATACGACGTGCGATCGGTTCGATTCTTGACGTCTGGAGTGGTCCAAGAAGCATGGGAGATGGATGTATCCGATGTGGTGATATCGAAAGAGGGTATGCTGACTCGCCTCGTCAAACGAAGGCAACGCCGGCAGCGACCAACGAAGCTTCCTACCGTGCTTCTTCAGGACCTCAATGATATTAGCGGCCTTGAGAATCAAATATCCACCATTTTGCATTCCTCACCCCACCAAGAACAATGGCACACTGTTTTCCTTCTCGAAGGCGTTTTGATCTATTTAAATGAGGGTGTTCCGGCTGCTGTTTTATCTACATGTTCTTCTACGTTGAAAACTCAAGGACTGTCGGGGAGTTTGATCTTTGCGGACCTTTTTCGTGGGAATGCCATTCGCAACAATGACGTCGAGACTGCGCACGAATTCTTGCAGAATAATGGCTGGGACCTTGAACGCTCATCTTGGTGCGTAAAGCCTGGTTTGGCACGTCACATGGGAGTGGCCCGAGTGAATACACCTTCGAAGTTGGTTGAAACGATGACCAGCAACGAATAACATGGGATCGAGAACGCAGTAACAGTTTTTAGGTCTAACTGTAAGAGGATACTTTCGATGGGACCTTGCTCGAGGTTCACAATCGGTGTGAAATATAGAGCAGTGCCATCGCACCGTCCTCCACGTCCGATGCATCGCCCGCTCTCGGATTTATATTCTTTCATTCGAAGTCATGGGTATGAAACCGTTGATGGCGCACTCGCATCCCATGCCTATTGGCTTCCATGGTGTCATTTCGTGGCATGTGTGTTGGATACACGCACTGCAAACTTGGTGAAAATCATATCGAAGCCAACAATCCTTGCCGAGTTTCCTTCCCAAAATGAATAACCTGTCGTGGAATAAGATAATAAATGGTATTGGTCTCGCTCTATAGTGTGTTCTGCTCCGTCACCAGAGGTTAGCGCCGTACAGAACAGAACGTAATACAAATGAGAATGAAAGTTGTCAATTCCTAATCGCAACATTCGCACTGCAGCCTATTCAATTTACAGTTAGTTTCTGTCGCCCAAAACTTGCACAACTCGCTGTGGCTTCCCAATGGATTGAGGGGATCTGATTTTGTTCAGCTGACTTCGCAACCCCTTCATACCTCCTAGTTCTCTGGCTTTTCGCATACGAAGAGTCTTAGAGGCGCTTTTCGGCGAGATTTTGGTTGTCGTGTGATTTTCCTTCGTCGAAGATTTTGGAACAACTGGAACTGTGGAGTCATAATCAATGTCACTTTCAACAATACTAGCGGGTCTCAGGGAAGGGGTTGCCTTCCAGTTTGGAGGTGAGTCGAAATGATCGTTAATGTTGCGCGTATGTTGCTTTCCGAACGCACGGTGTTGAGACTCTATCGGAGTAGACACATGGGTTGAATGTTGTTTTTCGGTAGGGGAATGAAGCTTTTGGTTGTATCGATCAATCCACAGATTGACGTCCGTGTCCGACGGAAACACACCCCCATCGCAGGGACTCGGTAGGCCACCGTGTGGAGTTTGAAAGCAAATTGTCATTCCCGTTAGATCATCGCGCTCGTGTCCTTGGTCATACACCATAGACTTCTCTCCTCGATTAGATGGATGCTTCTCACCAGATTGACCCCCATGATTCGTCGTCACTTTTACCCTCTCGACCGGGCTGCGAACCCTGTTGTCAGTCTTGCGACCGGATAAGGTCAATTCTACCAGATTAAGGTCTAGTTGTGAGACTGGTGTTCGCGGTTTCTTAGCCGAGAGTGTGAGGTCGTTGCGGGGCGACGGTCGGAGTTCCGACTGATGGTAGGTCTCTGGCAGAAGGCCCTTTTCGAGGAAGTCAGTTGGTGACATGAACTGACTCCTCATCGACACTTTCTTGTTGTTAGGGGTTTTGGTGTTACGGTGAGCTCCACCTTCTCGTTCAATATTATTGATTTTTGATTGCAGATCAAGGATCTTCCGTTCTGCATCCTGGAGCTGAGTGTGTGTTCGCTTGCTGTCATCGACGACAGACTTGTACAGTTCCAATGAGATAGTCGAGGCTTGCTTACGGATTTGTTGCTGATAGTTACGAATGACAGATTTGTACTGTGTTTCCTTCTTCTCCCATTCATCAGTCTGTGTATCATGGGAGGTCTTGAGCAACTTGTCGATTAGGGCACGACTACTGATTACTTCTGACGAAAGTTCTTCAATTTTTGTACCAAGCTGAACGTTGTCTTCTTGTAAGGCCTTGTTAGCCCTCAAGACTTCGCGAATGCGCTGTTGCAACTTATCTCGTTCCTATGTGAAACAAACGGTTAGAAGTTAGAACGGTGTTATGTCACAGTCAATGGTTGGTCCTTCAACGGTGAAGTGTATGCCACAAACTTCTCACCTCGATGACTTGATTGGGTGCTGCCTGTGCCTCTTTCAAAGCACTGGCCAACTTTGTGTTCTCAGCCTTGATATCTCGCACTTTCATTGCCATTCTTGTTATAAAATCCAGTTGGGGTATAGTCTTTAGCTGTCGATAGAAGGAGCACATGAGCGACCTGTGTCAAATTCGGTACAATCTTGGCCCTGCTTCTATAAACGTACCTCTTCATCGCTTTCGCCAAACGCTTTCAATAATTCTTCCCGAAAGAGTTCCTGAGTCCGTTTGATTCTTTCCAAATTTTCCTTAGTCTGGCGTAATAACTGGTTCAGCTCGATGTTTCTTTCTCGCTGTAGCTCCAAATCACTCTCGTGTCTGAGGCGAAGAGTCTTTTCGGCACCAATGACAAGCTTGGAACGCTCTACTTCATTCTTCAAGGCATTCTGTAGCTCAGCAATTTTCTCTTGCATTCTTTGCTCGAGTGCTCTTGTTTCGACATCTCTCTGTTGAATTTTCGCGCGCTCAAGCTGCAGCGATTGACGCATTGCCTTCTGTTCTTCCTGGATTCTTTCCATGTCCTTAATGGCTTTTTCCTTTTCCGTGGTGGCCGAGTCAAGTTTGTTTTCCAATGTTCGCACCAGAGTCTCCGCCTCTAGTTTGGCACACTGAAGTGCATTGAGCTTCTTCACATATTGGGAATTCTCCTGGACACGTATACTTTCCATGTCAACCGCATCCATTGAAAGTTTCTTAACTTCTTCTGATAACCGCTCCTTTTCAGAACCGCTTGGAGGTGTTATTTGGTTCGATATCGATATTTCTGATATGGTGCCTAAACGAGTATACCTGCTGTCTGAGAACATAGCGGAACGATTCTGATTCGGCGTCTCGACCAAACTTAATCCACGCAGTATGGAGTTTGGTGAATACGAAAGGTTCAGTGAGTTCCTGCTGGCATCGATGGAATCTAAAGTCGTATTCCCAAGGGTAATACGGGAGATATTTGCCGTTGAATCAGTAAAAATCTTGCCTGGGGACTGGTCGTCGAGTTCACTCATGGACTCTGGGGATTTTGTCTCGATTGCAGGCGAAATTGGTTTCGCAGAAGCACCCATCGCCGTTGTCATTGGCCGACGTGGTGGAGGCGGTGGCGGTGGTGCCTTTTTCCCTTGAACTTGTAACAGTCTCTGTCGTGCTGTTTGTAGCAACTGTGGCGATCCCGCCTTGTTGGCTAGTAAACGAATGATCTTTCCCAGATCCTTCGCAGATTGGCACTTGTTTACAAAGTCAAAGTTGAGCATGTCTATTGTTCGTAGTGTCTCAAAGGAGTTGGAAACGTTCTCATTCTCATGTTTCTCTTCAGTCGTCTCGGATTCAATGACTGACTTCGTTGGTTTCTTGCCGGTCTTAGAGCTGACACTTGCAATAGATTGTGTGATTTCAGTGATAATCGAAAGGGGGCTCAAGATGGCACATGCAGATTGCGTGGAAAAGTACCCATGATTTCCTGTACCTGTAACAGCACTCTTTTGGGGACTCTTTCTCGGCGTCACTAATTGCCTACCGGTGGTTGTTGGTATGGAAGAAACAACCGACCCATCTCCAGGAAGAGCCGGGGGTGGGGTGGTGGAGCTTTCGTCGCAAAAGACGGTACATGCCACTGGGGTGGTGGTGGTGGTGGGGAAGGTCTCGGGAGGTTATCCGAAAATCGGACTCCTCGATGGGTAATCATGGTGCAATGGTTGAGCAGCTATTTCACGTTGCTTTTCCCGATGTGCTGCGACGGCATTTTATTGCAAAATGAGCCCAGAGGTAGCTTTTCGCATCGTCAGGCGTCTCAAACGTTAGATTTATACATAAATAACTTCGTGCATATATATGTTGAATGATTTTTTTAAAATAGAACCGACAGCATTATGAGATATCAATTCGTCTTCCTATTGATCATAGGTATAATACTTCCAATTATCGGTATGACCCAGCATTCTCTTTCGCTCCGAACGGAATAGACTTGATCCCACAAGAATCGAAACACAGAAGGACCAACAATCGCATCAACTTGATTCAACACCATGTCGGGAAGAGGAAAAGGAGGCAAAGGTCTCGGAAAGGGTGGCGCAAAGCGCCACCGAAAAGTACTACGGGATAACATCCAAGGAATTACCAAACCAGCGATTCGTCGTTTGGCTCGTCGTGGTGGTGTCAAGCGTATTTCTGGATTGATCTACGAAGAGACTCGTGGTGTCTTGAAAGTGTTTTTGGAAAATGTAATTCGTGATTCCGTTACCTACACAGAGCACGCTCGTCGCAAGACTGTCACGGCAATGGATGTTGTGTACGCTCTCAAACGCCAAGGAAAGACACTCTATGGGTTTGGTGGATGACGGAAACGAGATCAACAGAGATCACGAGTGGCGTCCCGACACCGTTCCTGCAAAGAACTGGTTTCCATTGGTATGCCATTATTATATAATCAATAGGAGATTTTTTGGCTTGGTAGAGGCTACGAAATTATTGAATGTAAACTCGTCCTTGGCCTTCGATATTGTCAGGTCTCGCGAGCTGATGTCTAACGGATTTTCACCTTTTGACTGTGACAAATGAGGTATTGCTATTTGCCTCGATTTTTCTCGTATGCCATTGCAACGACTCAGAGCGCAACAATGCAAGGGTTGGAATAAGCATTGTGCCCAATATCCACACTAGTCGTCACACATATATGGAACACACCAATACCATTGGTAAGAAGCAAAGGATGTTTTCTAACAGTTACTGTAGGTTCACATGACCACACTCTCAGAGGAATTGCTGAATGCCAAAATCTATTGGTACGGTGACGCTGAGCCTCACGAATGCCGGGAACGAAAGCAAGCATGAGACCTACCAGCCCCGCCTACGCACTTTCAACCACAAACGGCCATCTCTGGCTTGGTCTGCAGCATCATTCGTAGAACTTTGCCATGAACAATCACCAACAGAAAGCATAGGTCGGATACCTACTGGTTTGCCAAGAATTTATTCGACACAAACCCCTTCGGCTGTATCTGCTGCCTCTGCCACCAACATGAGCTTCTTCAGGATTCTCATTCTGCGCCAAGCCCACTCTGCCAACTCATCCTTCATGGGCTTGGAAGTCATGTCTTCCAATCGTGTGAACTGGCTCTTCAATTCATCCAGTGCCTTACCCTTCCATTTTTCAAGGTACTGGCGCTCCTTTTCGCTGCAGTTTTTTCCATCAATTCCGCACAACACCGTATTTCCATAACTTTCAACGTAATCAATCATCCTCATGCGATCTCCCAGCTCCTGACACATCGGCAAGTCGCTAAGCTGCTTGTAACTATCGCCGAATTGGCCAGTCTTCTTGTTAAAGTACCGGATGGTCGGCCATCCTCCAGCTCCAGGAGGTCCCAACTCGTCCGATTTCAGCATGGGATTGTTTTGGAGATTCACATCCGCAAAAGCAATATCCGAGTTCCCTTCAAACAAGCGCGTCACGTCGTTCCATGACGGCGCTTGCTTGCGTCATCACCCTCATCCTTCCGAGGCGATGAAGCGAGTAAAGACAGTCTTGTCCTTCTCAATCTGCTCGTCGATGTAATCAAGGAAAAGACCATAGTCGGTGACTTCATGGACTCGATCAAAGTGACCTTGTGGATAAAAGCTACCGTTGGCCAATGTGGCCAATAGCCCAAACGCCAACACTCGACGTGCCATCTTCCCTTGGACAGTGAGTGATCTTACCTGGTATGACCTTTGTCTGCGGTCATTTGTCATTTCACAACTTGACAACATGCACTACCTGGCACGAGGAACTGGTACTGTACTTGTACCTGGTACCAGGTACCAGGTACCAGGTACCAGGTACAAGGGTAGCTGCTACGTAAAATACGCGCTCGATTCAGTACTGTGTACCAGGTTCAACGTGAATGTACCTGTGAAGGCGTTTTTCGTTTTCGTGCTTCTTTGTAGCAATAATAATAGGAATAATCAAGGTAAAATTAAATGGCGGACGTCAATGAACCTTGGAACATGGCTACCGGTAGTTCAAGACGTTGATTTACAGTTCATCAAAAATTCCCCCACTCCACCAAATGCCTTTGTGCTGACTGTGACTCAGATCAACAAGGTGCGGAAATAGAGGACCTAGATCGAACCTCAAGGCTTTTTTGCAAGGACGAGTTTATCTCCAAACCAGTGCTCACGAAATTTACAGTTGTTTACTGTAAGCACACATAAAGTTGTCGCTCATCGTTTAAATAGCGAGAAAGAATCAAATAATTTTCGTTATGGCAACATTGCATTTCTAAGGCACCTTGACCAACAGTTGGCAACAAAAAATGGCGTTACTGCTCAACTCACCTACTTTCGAGTCACTATCGTCGGTAAAAGCTTACTAAAGTACTACCGGTAGTATAATAAAAGC